>MU226051.1:5315114-5328039 GCA_018584345.1 Thuja plicata | reverse complement strand
CCACATCATTTAATGTATGGGTAACCGTAATTAATGCATGGTTTCAATATTTAATTAGAGACTACTTTGGAGAAGTAAATGTAATGAAATGATGGAATGATCCATTGGATCTAACCTAACCTAAGATATACGATCTTGATTAAGCGGCAATGATTTATCTGACCTAGACAGAGAGGTATATGATAACCTCAAGGGGTTATTCATGAAGTGTGTAAGTGTGTAAGTGTATAAGTGTCAAAGTGGATGTATGTATGCAAGAGGATTGCATAGTTTATTTAATGATTGGCATGACCTAGCAGAGAAGGCTAAATATAGAAGAAGAGAGTTGCATGTGTGATTGCTTGATGGATTTCCAAGCAGATCAGAAGATTGAAATGACAATGCAGGCCATCCAGTAAGTTAACATCAAAGCTGTAATTGGATCTAAATTTGCAAAGTAAGTTGTATGTATCAGATCACAACTGCCAATTACTTTCTAACCATTGTATCAGTTAAAATCCTTTAACAAGGTTGACCTAACAGTCATTTGTATAAATCCTCTAACAGGGTGACATTCAGGTGGAATGTTCTAAGTCCTCTAACAAGGCCACTCCTGACGGGGTGATTAAATCCTTTAACCAGGTCACACCTAACAATGTGTTATTGTAACCTTTAACAGGGTTGGCTCCTCACAGAGCTCACTTTAGAAGAGTGAAACTTGGTAGCATATTACTGGTGGTTTTTTCCATATTGGATTTCCACGTTAAATACTTGCGTTAACTTGTGTGAATGCTTATGATTTGTTTTACTATTATGTTTCTACAAGCTAATTACATTATACAGTAAACTACATGATTAAAGTTGTTGACATATGCTATTGCTGCCGAGTAGATCTGAAATACATAAAGTTTTATTTGCTACATCTAGACCTAAGGATAAATGATTCACCCCTCCCCTCTCAATTATTCTAAATTCATTCTAACAATAGTTTGTAATTTATTGGAACTATATTAGCATTGGAGATGTTTTTTGTCAGTTTGGTTGTAATGGATTGTATGTCCACCCTATTGTAATTGAAGATAGATCGATGAACCCGACTGAGGGTCAGATTTGAGATTGTATTTTGAGCAGTGAGCTCTGGGTAGTGTGCCTATTGATCAGGTTGTAAACTTTTGGTTGCTTGTGCATCATTTTTTGTCTCTATTTTTCTCTTAACCAGGAAGTAATTTTCACAGTGTACACTCATCTTGTAGGATTGATTCCCACCAGGGTTTTTCCTTAACTAGGTTTCCTCAAGAAAAAATACTGGTGTTTTGTGTTATGGATCTTGCATTTACTATATATCTTTTAGATCTATTTGCATAAAGTGGAATTAAAGTTATATTGTATGTACAATTGATTCACCCATCCCTTATCAGTTGTGCTTTCCTCCTTTTGGTTCTAAAAATTGGTATCAAATCCTAAGTCATTTTGAATAAGCTTGACTACTTGAAGGAGATCCGTCATGGAAATTATAAGAAAGAAGAGTCCGAAGTTTGAGGGAAATAACTATCAAATTTGGAAGAATCATATGACTACCTACCCGATATGCATGGGAACAAAAGATGAGTACTGATAGATTATTGAGAAGCCTTATGATATCCTAAATGATGTAACTAATGCTACTATAGATGAGAAGAATAAATTAAAGGATAACATGTTAGCAAAAGAGACTTGATCAGTGTTGTTTTTGATTCAGAATATTCTCACATTTATGGATTAAGGAGTGCACATGAGGTATGGAAGAAATTAAAAACTATTTATGAAGGTGATACATATGTTAAGCAAGCTAAGTTGTAGGGATTAAAAGAAAAATATGAAGATATGAAGATGAGTGAAGGTTAAATGCCTCAGTTTATTTGCACATAGTAAATGATCTAGTTTGTGCAGTCAAATGTGTTGGTGGTACCTTAACAAATAGTAAAGTTGTAAAAAAGATTTCGAGATCTTTTCCCACATGTTCCAGTGAGAAAGTTGCTTCTAATGAGGAATTGAGAACTATGGTGAATATTTAAGTCATAATTTGTTGAGTGTTGGACAACTATTGGATGAAGGTTTCAAATTGGAATTCATGGATGAAATATGTAAGATCACTGAGAGTACTGGAGATATTATTGCATTAGGTACATAAACCGCTGGTAATCTATTTCATGTGAAAATTGTTGAGAATAAATTTTTGATTGCTAAGATTAATGATAGTTGGATATGGTATAGAAGATTTTGTCATGTGAACTTTGATAATATGGTGAAATTTAGAACTACTAATGTTGTAAGATATTTTCCTAAACTGGTGAAGCCTAACAATATGTGCAAAGAATGTCAATTGGGTAAAGTGACTAGATCTACTTTCAAGAATTAGACATATTATTTGAATGGATTGCTGGATTTAGTTCATACATATCTATGTGGTCCTACTAAAACAAGAAGCTATTATGGAGAAAGATATTTTATGCTATATGTTGATGACTATTCATAATGATGTGGATTACATTTCTAAGTGGAAAAACAAAAGCCTTTCATAAATTTTAGATATTCAAGATGATCGTAGAAATAAAATCTGGGAAGAGACTAAAATGCCTAAGATCAGACAGAGGTGAAGAATCTACATCTGGTGAGGTTTATGCATTTTGTAAAGAACATGGGATAAATAGACAAACATCTACTCTGTGAACCCCACAGCATAATGGTGTTGCTAAGCGAAGAAATAGGGCTATCCTAGACACAAATATGACTATGATGATTGAAGGAAACATTTTGTAGACCTACTGGAGAGAAATAGTGTGCACCGCAATGTATAATTTGAACTGAGTAAAAATTAGATAGGGAACCAGTAAGACTCCTTATGAACTATGGTATGATCATATTCCTAGAGTGAAATACTTTAATTTTTTTTTGAAGGAAATGCTACATTAAGAGAGATTAGGATATTGGAAAGTTTGATCCTAGAAGTGATGAAAGAATATTTCTTGAGTATTCTAAAAAAAAAAGCATGCAAATGTTATAATCATAGACTGAAAAAGATAGTTGAAAGTGAAAATATCAGAGTTGATGAAAATGTATAGAGATCAGAAAGAACTTGCTGGTATGATATAGCTGAAGAAATATCAGATTATGGAAGTGCAAAATTAGAATCAGGATGGACCGGAAGAAAAGAGAAAACATGTGGAAAAATGAAGTGGATATTGGTCCATCGAGGGTCTTCTACATGACCTACATCAAAAAATCCATAGTATGTAAGGATTAATCATTCTGAGGATGTGATTATTGGTGATAAGAATAGAGGTGTTCAAACTAGAGGAAGAATTGCTAGAGATGATACATGTTTGCTATCAGAATTAGAGCCTAAAGATATAAAAGAAGCATGTAATATTGAAATTTGGATGAATGAAATGAGAGAAGAACATGATTAGATTGAGAAGAAAAAAACTTGGATTCTTGTTCCAAGACCTAGTGAAAAAATGTGATTGGTATTAAATGGGTATTTAGGAACAAGTTGAATGAAGATGGTAAAGTGCTTCAGAACAAAGCAAGACTAAGATATTCCCAAATGGAAGGTATTGAATTTACAGAGACTCTCCTCTAGCTAGACTTGAAGTTGTTAGATTATTTCTTGCATATGCAGCTTACAAAAAATTTAAATTCTATCAGATGAATGTTAAGTCTGCATTCTTAAATGGTGAACTAGAGGAAGATGTTTATATTGAGCAACCTGATAGTTTTACTCTAACCAAGGAAGGAGACATGGTTTGTAAATTATAGAAATATTTGTATGGAGTACTAAAGAAAGCTCCTAGAGCATGGTATGCCAGATTGGATAGGTACTTGATAAAAAATGGTTTCAAAAAGGGTACTGGAGATAGTAACTTATATTTTAGAATAATAGATGATAATATCTTGACTGTTGAAGTATTTGTTGGTGATATTATATTTGGTGGAAATTATGAGCTAAGTAGAGGTTTTGTTGACGAAATACAAGGAGAATTTGAGATTTCTATGATAGGTGAGACAAAATTCTTTCTTGGATTACAAATTACACACCTGGATAACATAATTTTTATCACACAGTCCAAGTATGTCAGAGAATTATTGAAGAAATTTGGTATGGAAGATTCAAAACTAGTAGGAACTCCTATGGTTACTGGTTGTAAGTTAACTAAAGATGATGATTCCCCTTGTGCTAATCAGACACTATACAGATCTACGGTCAGAGGAATGCAATATCTAACTCATTCTAGACTAGAAATATCAAATGTTGTTGGAATTGCTGCAAGGTTTCAAGATGAACCGAAGGAATCACACATAGTTGTTGTCAAAAGAATTTTTAGATACTTGAAGGGTATAGTTGACTATGAGTTATGGTATGAAAAATGACAATTTTACTCTATGTGCATACACTGGTGTTGATTGGGCAAGAAATGTTGATGACAAAATGAGTACTAGTGGAGGTGCAATCTTTTTGGCTAAGAGACTAGTTTCTTGGACTAGTAAGAAGCAGGATTGTATCTCTTAATCTATTATTGAAGCTGAGTATGTTGTTGTTGCAATAAACTGTAATCAAGCTATTTGTATGAAGCAAATGCTAAAAGATATAAGGATAAACATTGATGAACCTATTGTTATCTACTGTGATAACTCTAGTACTATAAATACCTTAAAGAATCCTATGTTGCATTCAAGGATAAAATAGATTTCTATTAAGTTTCATGTCTTGAGGGATAAAGTTGGTGAAAAGGAAGTGAAACTAGAATCTGTATCTACTAAGGAACAAATTGTTGACATATTTACAAATCCTTTACTGAAGGATACATTTTTGTATCTCAGGGAAAAGCTTGGGGTGATAGCCCCTCCTGATGAGAGCTAATGATGTTGAGGGTGGCATCAATCTAGTAAGCCTATCAGAATATCATTCACTACATTAATGAAATTTGGGGACTATTCCTTATGGGGAGTAGTCTTATGGTTATTTTGATTTGGTACTGAGATTTTCATATTTTTTCCTTTTGAGGTGAGTTCAGTTCTTTTTTGGTTTCTTTGGTCATTTTTCATTCACTGATGTCAAAGGGGGAGATAATGTATGTGAAAAACAAGTTATTATGCTTGGGAGGGATTGTGTTGCAGCTGGATGTTCCGAGTAATCAGGTAGATATATTAATGACTTTGTGCATTGATCAGTTTTTCACTTTGCATGTTGCCATCAATGCCATTAATATATCAGGTAGATATATTAATGATTTTTTAGCATGTCAGAGCTTGGTTTTTTGGTGTGTTGATATTAATGGTTTTTCATTGATGTCAACATACTGGTTAGTGTTTCAGATAGTATGTTCAGTGTGTTTGGTGAAGAAGATTTATGTTGTTTAGGTGCTACATTGAAGATCTTGTGTTGCGATCATAATGCATTGTTCCATGGTGTCTATAGTTGGTCTATAGAGGTTCGCAGGTGTTGGGATAACAATTTGAGTGAGGTTTTATCATGTTGTTGGTTGCTGATGTTGCAGTGTTCCTGTATACAGAGGTTGAGTATTCGGATAAGTATTTTTTTATTTGATATTTTTTAGAGGTTGTGAAGCTAGTGGTTATATGGTCCCTTATCATCGTGTTCACAACTGGTGTTGTTCATGATTAAGAGTACGACAAACTATCTTTTGTTATGATAGGGTTTGGGTTTTGGTATTCTTATTGATCAGAGATGGAGATGAGATGATGCAAGTGTTTTGAGTGTTATTCATGTTGTTTGTTGGTGTTCAAAGATCGTGTAATGATCATGCTATTGGACTAGTACATTGTTGGATGTGATCATATTTTTTGTTTTGGGTAGCATGTTGGTGTTTCTTCATTTAGGTCCTAGCCGACTTGATGGAGTAACATGTTGAGATTATTGATGTTGTTTTGGTGATACACTATTGTGTTTGTGGTTGGAGATTTGGGTCCTATCTAAGTCTTAGTCGACTTGATTTGGATTGCTTTGGATATTGAGCTTATTGTTTACATCATTTATTGTAATAGGTATAGATGACCTAGTGGTTGATTATTCTTTGTAATCAGGATAAATAAGAGATCATTTTGTAATTGTGGTAGTGAGAGAGAGAGATACGGTAGTATGTGTTGGAGATTTGCTTATGTGCAAATAGTTGACTGTATGTTTGTCATTGATGACAACATATAGTATACAACAGTGAATTGTATTCACCTTTCAGTATGGATATGTGGAAGCTTTGCACGGTTGTTTTTATGTTTCAGACATAGTTACTAAACCATGTACATACAAACAGATTCAGATGTTCAGTAACAGTTGAGTTATGTTACTCTGTTTACTAGACATAGTTTCAGAAGATTGTTCTCAGAAAGCCGACAGTAATTTTATTGATTCTTCAGTTGTGTCTATCTACGAGATATGCGTCTTCAGATTCATATTTAGTTATGAGTCTATGATAATTAACCAAAGGTTCTAATTGTGTTTCATTCGAAGCATGACATTTGGGTAATTCTGGTGGAGCCAACTTTGTGAAGCAATGTGTCTATTCAGTTTGAGTTGCGCGGTTCTAATTAAGTTGCGTGCTTGGTTTGGCCAACTAAAGAAGCATTGAAGGTTTCCTACAGCCGACAAAGATCATATCTTTTGGAGAAGATACAAGTATAGTATTTCATTGGAAGATCACCAGGTGTGAATGATAAGAAAAGAGACAGAAGAAGGACATAACAGAATGTTGATTGTTTTGGGACAGTAAAGCCATTTCATTCATCAAATAAAGATCTATGTGAAGAAGCAGAGAGTGTATACAATTTATTGGAACTGATCAAGATATCAGGTCTACTCAAATAGTTCATTATCATATATAGTGTGTATCTATTTTCTTGAAGGTTGTAGCCTTCATCATTTTAGTAGTGAGCTTTTGGACAGTGAGTCCTCACCCTTAACAGGGTTATTTGTAAAAGACTCCTAACAGGGTCAGACCCTTAACCAGGTCACTATACTTATTTCTTTGTAAAGATCAACTCCTAACAGGGTTGTAAGATCTTCTAATATGGATTATTATACTCAAGTATATTTCTTTGTGGGTGCTAATTCCCACCAAGGTTTTTACCTAGTTTGGTTTCCCCGTAACCAAAATTGTGGTGTTCTATTTTGTGTTATCTTAAATGTGTATGTGCTTATGATATTCTGTAATTAATTGGAGGAAAGAATTTAAATTGCTGATAACTGATTCATGCCCCCCCTCTTAGTTATCCCTTGGGACTATTCCAACAATTGGTATTAGAGCCAAGTGCCTTGGAGAGAAAGCCTAACAGCTTAAGGTAGATCAAATAGCGTACTTAAGGAAAGAGAGTCCTATGTTTGATGGAGAGAATTATCTTGACTGGAAGAACAAGATGATAACACATCTTCAGTGCATTGGTTTTGAGATTTGTGAGATTGCTACTCATGAAATAGATGTTCCCACCTTGAAGGACCTTGCAGAAGAAGATTCTACAAATAAACAAAAGGAAGTATTCACCCAAAATGCAATTTCTAAAGAAGCCCTAATAAGTGCCCTATCTGACAGTGAATTTTTTGAGATCAAGAAGGAAAACAAAGCATATTAAATTTGGAAATACCTAGAAGACATGTTTGAAGGAGACATCTAAGCCAAGAATGCACGAAGAAAGACATAGAAGAAAAGATACAACAATTTAGAGATGCTACCTGAAGAAAACATCAGAGCTTACAATCAAAAGATTAATGAAGTAGTCTCAAAAATAAGGAACAACGGTGGAGAAATTTCAGAGGATGATATAATGGACAAACTGATGACCACATTGACAACAGATTATGAAAGCGAGATAAACATCTTGGATGAAACCATGCAATTATCAAAGGAATTCAAAAGAGAAACCTTGATTAGTAAAATATCAGCATTTGAGATATCAAGATTGAAAACAAAACCTAAAATGTAAACAAATTTCAAAGCCTCAGTCCATGGTAAGAAATCCTTAAACATCACTAGTAATGTTGAGAAAGAAGAAGTTGATACAAAACTAGAAGAAATCATTGCTATAATAGCTAAGAAGGAAAGAAAAAGTAAGGGAAAATATGAAGGACAACTACCATTCAAATGTTTTTCATGTAAAAAAGTTGGCTACTTTGCATCCAAGTGTCCTACAAGAGTCAAGAAGTACATATCAGATTACAAACCCAAATATACTAAGGAATGCTATCATGCTGAAGATGGTGTAACTGATGATGACTCGGGAGAAGATGAAATTGGATTTGTTGCAATTAAGGATAATGAAAAAAATGATTGATCAAATAGAAATTGAAGATGAAAAGAAAGCACAAGAATTAGCTTTAGTATCACAAGATGACATCAGAATAGACTGGATCATAGATAGCGTGTGTTCACATCACATGACAGGAGACAAAGACAGATTTGTACATCTAGACAAGTACAAAGGTTGCATGGTCAGATTTGGAGATAACACTCCCAAACCTATCATATGCAGAGGATCTATCACCTTAGATGGAAAGAACAAGACAGATGATGTTCTTTATGTTGATGGTTTGCATCATAACTTACTAAGTGTTGGATAGTTGCTAGATAAAGGATATCAGTTGGAATTCAAAAACAACAGATGCATTATCAACAACAAAGAAGGAGACATGATTGCATCAGGCTCAAAAACCAAAGGTAATGTTTTTCAGCTTAACTCTAAAGTAAGTTGTTTTATTGCAAAAGTGGATGACAGTTGGCTATGGCATAAGAGACTTTGTCATATCAATTTTGACAACATAGTGAAGATAAGTAATGTAAAGGTAGTAAGAGACCTTCCTAGTATTGCAAGACCAGTTGATACTATGTGCAGGGAATGTGTGATGGGAAAACATGTGAGGACCTCATTCAGAAGCAAACAGAACTCTACAGAGAAAAAATTAGACCTAATACATACAGACTTATGTGGACCTACTCAAACAAGATCATACTATGGTGAAAGGTATTTTATTTTGTTTGTTGATTATTTCTCGAGGATGATGTGGGTTTCTTTCTTGAAAGACAAATCTAAATCTTTTTAGAAGTTCAAAATATTCAAAGCTAAAGTTGAAAATGAATCCAGATTAAAGATAAAATGTCTGAGATCTGATAGAGGAGGAGAATTCACCTTTGATAAGTTTCTTGAGTACTGTGAAGAACATGGGATCAAAAGAAAACTAACTGCACCCAGAACCCATCAACAAAATGGAATTACAGAAAGGAGAAACATGATAATACTTGACACAACGTGCACTATCATGATTGAAGGAAAAGTTGCGCACACCCATTGGAGAGATGCAGTCAATACAAAAGTCTATACTATCAACAGAATTCAACTAAGACAAGACACAAACAAAACACCTTATGAACTTTGGTTTGGTAATGTACCTATAGTAAAATACTTCAGAATCTTTGGAAGCAAGTGCTACATCAAGAGAGATGATGGTGTTGGAAAATTTGATGCTAGAAGCGATGAAGGTATATTTCTTGGTTACTCTACAAAGAGCAAAGCTTACAGATGTATTCAATAGAGATATTATGAATATGCACCTATGATTGAAGATTAACTGGACCTATCAATAAGGATATAGTTATTGAAGAAATATTTGACTGTATTGATGTATCATGCAATAACCCTGAACCAAGTCCAGAAAAATCACAGATTACACATGAGAGTGTCACACCTAAAATCTTAAAATTCACATCCAAATACCACTCTAAAGAAGATATCATTGGAGATCAAAGTAGTAAAGTCTTGACAAGATCCAGAACAAAAGGCTCAATCGTTGATGAAGAGGTATGCTTACTTTCACAGATTGAACCCGTAAGTGTTGAAGATGCGTGTAATGATTCAGATTGGCAAAGTGCTATGCAAGAAGAATTAGATCAAATAATAAAAAATGACACATGGGAATTGGTCCCTAGACCTTGTGACAAGTCTATGATTGGAAAACTCATATATCTCACTCAACGTAGACCTGATATTTCTAATGCAGTTGGCATTGTTGGAAGATTTGTAGTTGAACCTAAACAAAACCACTTAATGACAATAAAAAGAATATTCAGATACTTAAATGGAACTATAGGCTATGGTTTATAGTATCCTAACTCAGAGAATGTACAACTTCATGTGTATACTGTGTTGGAAAGTGACAATGCAAGCAATTGTTATTTTGTCATTGTTGTCAAACCTTAACTGGTGAGACTATTGTTATCTATTTGAGTACCATATCTATTGTTGATGAAGAATATTTAACAAGAAGACCAAGTGAACGGTTGAGTTAAGGAAAATAAAAGTGTACTTGATCAGTTGGCACTCTGGCAAAGTAATTAGTTGTTTATCTTTCAAACATAGCTTTTCTTGTTGTTTTGTGCTGAGCAAAGTTTGGCTTGTGCCAAGAAAAGTTTCTTGTGTCGAGCAAAGTTGTTCCTGATGAGAAAAGTTGTTCAATGCTGAGCACCAGTGAAATTGTCAAGTGGAAACAGTGATGTTGGCCGACTTACAGTAATTGGATTAATGATGAGATTTGAGATCTCTGACAGACTTAGCTGATTTTATTGGGATATGTAATGTTAATTAAAGATTGATCCACGTCATTCAATGTATGGGTAACCGTAATTAATGCATGGTTTCAAGATTTAATTAGAGACTACTTTGCAGAAGTAAATGTAATGCAAAGATGGAATGATCCATTGGATCTGACCTAACCTAAGATCTATGATCTTGTTTAAGCGGTAAAAGATTTATTTGACCTAGATAGAGAGGTATATGATAACCTCAAGGTGTTATTCATTCAGGATGCTAAAGTGTGTTGCTAAATGTGAAGTACATGTATGTATGCAAAAGGGTTGCATAGTTAATTTACTATTTGGCATGATCTAGCAAAGAAGGCTGAATACAGAGCAGAGAGTTGCATGTGTGATTGCTTGATGGATTTCCAAGCAGATCAGAAGGTTGAAATGACAATGCATGCTATCCAGTAAGTTAACATCAGAGCTGTAATTAGATCTAAATTTGCAAAGTAAGTTGTATGTATCAGATCACAACTGCTGATTACTTTCTAACCATTCTATCAGTTAAAATCCTTTAACAAGGTTGACCTAATAGTCATTTGTATAAATCCTCTAACAAGGTGACATTTAGGTGGAATGTTCTAAGTCCTCTAACAAGGCCACTCCTGACAGGGTGATTAAATCCTTTAACCAGGTCACACCTAACAATGTGTTATTGTAACCTTTAACAGGGTTGGCTCCTCACAAAGCTCACTTCAGAAGAGTGAAAACTTGGTAGCATGTTACTGGTGTTTTTTTTTTCCCATATTGGATTTCCACGTTAAATACTTGTGTCAACTTGTATGAATGCTTATGGTTTTTTTTACTGTTATGTTTCTACAAGCTAATTGCAATAGACAGTAAACTGCATGATTAAAGTTGTTGACTTATGCTGCTACTGCCGAGTAGATCTGAAATATAGAAAGTTTTTATTTGCTACATATAGACTTGAGGATAACTAATTCACCCCTCCCCTCTCAGTTATTCTAAATTCATTCTAACAATTGGTATCAGAGCTTTGGTCTCCTGAGAATAGTTTGAAGGTACTTGGAGTGAAAAGATCAAGATGTATAAGGAGGTTCCTAAATTGAACAAAGATAACTTCCCTGCATGGCAGAGTTTGATGAAACTACATCTGGCTGGTATTGGAGATGATGCTAAGCGACTTATTGAAAATGACTATGTATCACCTACTACTCCTCTCATAGCTACTCAACTAAGAGAAAAGAAAGAGCAGAATCAAGCAATGTTGGAGATCGCCTTCTTATTGAGCTATTCAAAGTTTGATGATATAAAGAGATGCATGAATGCAAAGCAGATGTGGGACAAACTTGCAAATATCTATGGTGGAGACAAAAATGTGCTAAGAGCTAAATCACAAAGTCTAAGAGGTAAGTTTTATGAGATGAAAATGCAAGAAGGTGAAAATGTTAACCAGTATTATGGTAGAGTAAAAGAAGTTGTAAATGTCATTAGAGGAGCTAATGGAACAATTGATGAGAACACTATTATGAGCAAGGTACTGAGAACTTTACTTCCTGTATATGCTATTAGAGTTTCTACAATTCAAGAATTGAGATGTACTGCTAACAATAATTTGAATCTGGAAAATCTGATAGGCAGACTCACTGCATTTGAAATGTCAAATTATGATAACTATAATCCACAAGGGATTGATTCTTCTTTTAGATCACAGCTAGTTCTCAATAAACCTAATAAAGGAAAGAAACATATGAACAGTGATAGTGACACTTTTGATGATGATCTTGAAGAACTTGAAGCACTTATGGAAAAAAGACTATCTAGAGGAAAAGGAAAATATAGAGGTAAACTTCCTATTATTTATTTTTCATGCAATAAAGTTGGTCATATAGCTGCTAGATGTCCTGATAAGAATGAAAAAGATGAAAGAAAGGACAACAAATACAAAGAATACAAAGAAAGAAAGGATGATCGAGACTTCAGGAAATATAAGGACTACAAAGACAAAGGTAAGAAATCTTGGTATATTGCTGAAGAAACTTCTGACAATGACACTGACAATTCTGATGACAATGATATAGAAGTAGTTTATGTTGCAATGAAAGAAGATTCTGATGATGATGAGAAAACTGCATTAATCTCTTATATGAGTAAAAGTGATCAATGGATCATTGATAGTGGTTGTTCCCATCATATGATTGGTGACAAAGATAAGTTTGAAACCTTAAACCAATGCAATGGAGGATATGTAAAATTTGGTAATGATGCACCATGTCTTATCAAAGGTAAAGGATTGATTAACCTGACTGACAAAATCAGATGTGATAATGTGTATTGGGTTGATGATCTTAAATATAATTTGCTGA
>MU226051.1:5301196-5312823 GCA_018584345.1 Thuja plicata | reverse complement strand
CTCACATGATGGCAGTAAAAAGGATTCTAAGATATTTGAAAGGAACTAATGACTATGGTCTATACTACAAAAAGAATGACAAGTTTGAACTCAGAGTTTACACTGACTCTGATTGGGCTGGAAATGTCGATGACAGGAAAAACACTACTGGTGGAGCATTTCTTTTAGGAAAAAGATTGATCTCCTAGATAAGCAAGAAAGAGAACTGCACCTCACAATCTACAACTGAAGCCGAGTATGTGGCAGTAGCAGTTAACTGTTCTAACATTGCGTGGTTGAAGATACTATTGAAAGGTAAGAAGGAAGAAATCACTGGCCCAGTTGTCATATATTGTGATAACACGAGTGCTATTAATATTTCTAAAAATTCTGTTATGCACTCAAAGACAAAGCATATAACTATCAAGTATCATTACTTGAGGGAGCTAGTTCAGAATAAAGAAGTGAGATTGGATTATGTGAACACTAAAGAACAATTAGCAGACATATTCACAAAAGAACTACCCAAGGATGATCATGAGTATCTACGAGGTAAAATGGGGGTGATTCCCCTAACTAAGGCTAATTAAGTTCTGTATGCTACTGTTGCATCAAATTTTACATTCAGAATACTTGACATATTGGTGCATAGTTAGTCACACTTTAGGATGCTGGCTAAAGTTGTGAAGATGAACAAGGACAGAAACAAAAATCAGTCATAATCAAGATGATAGGATTAGCATGAAACTAAAGATCTACATGATAATGATTTCGACGTCTTTGGCATTGTTGTCAAAGTGGGAGGGATTGCCTAGAGGAAGAGATTAGATTGCCTAGAAAGAGAGATTACCAAGAGGGAAAGATTACATAGAGGCAGAAGTTACTACTTAAAACATTGAAGTGATTATCTACTCAGAGGTAGTCTACAGATGATTACACTGTAATTATAGACACAGAGGGAGAAAAGTTTTACAGATAAGAATCAGAATGAAGCTAAAAACATTATTGAAGATTTGTTCATATCAAGGAACACAGGTGAATTTTTTGGATTGGTTGGTAACTATGCTTGTTAAATCATTGTTTCAATATTTTGTGTTGCCATCAATGCTAAAGAGGGAGATTGTTGGAAAGTGACAATGCAAGCAATTGTTATTTTGTCATTGCTGTCAAACCTTAACTGGTGAGACTATTGTTATCTGTTTGAGTACCATATCTATTGTTGATGAAGAAGATTTAACAAGATGACCAAGTGAATGGTTGAGTTAAGGAAAATAAAAGGGTACTTGATCAGTTGGCATTCTGGCAAAGTAATTAGTTGTTTATCTTTCAAAGATAGTTTTCTAGATGTTCTGTGCCAAGCAAAGTTTGGCTTATGCCGAGCAAAGTTGGTTGTGCTGAGCAAAGTTGTTCATGACAAGCAAAGTTGTTCAATGTCGAGCACTAGTAAAATTGTCAAGTGGAAACAATGATGTTGGCCGACTTACAGTAATTGGATTAATGATGAGATTTGAGATCTCTGGCCGACTTAGCTAATTTTATTGGGATATGTAATATTAATTAAAGATTGATCCACGTCATTCAATGTATGGGTAACTGTAATTAATGCATGGTTTCAAGGTTTAATTAGAGAGTACTTTGGAGAAGTAAATGTAATACAAATATGGAATGATCCATTGGATCTGACCTAACCTAAGATCTATGATCTTGTTTAAGCGGCAAAAGATTTATCTGACCTACACAGAGAGGTATATGATAACCTCAAGGGGTTATTCATTCAAGATGCTGAAGTGTGCCGTTGAATGTGAAGTACATGTATGTATGCAAAAGGGTTGCATAGTTGATTTACTATTTGGCATGATCTAGCAGAGAAGGTTGAATACAGAAGCAGAGAGTTGCATGTGTGATTGCTTGACGGATTTCCAAGCAGATCAGAAGGTTGAAATGACAATGTAGGCTATCCAGTAAGTTAACATAAGAGCTGTAATTGGATCTGAATTTGCAAAGTAAGTTGTATGTATCAGATCACAACTGCTAATTACTTTCTAACCATTATATCAGTTAAAATCCTTTAACAAGGTTGGCCTAACAGTCATTTGTATAAATCCTCTAACAAGGTGACATTTAGGTGGAATGTTCTAAGTCCTCTAACAAGGCCACTCCTGACAAGGTGATTAAATCCTTTAACTAGGTCACACCTAATAGTGTGTTATTGTAACCTTTAACAGGGTTGGCTCCTCATAGAGCTCACTTCAGAAGAGTAAAAACTTGGTAGCATGTTACTGGTGTTTTTTTCCCATATTAGGTTTCCACGTTAAATACTTGTGTCAACTTGTATGAATGCTTATGGTTTGTTTTACTGTTATGTTTCTGCAAGCTAATTTCAATAGACAGTAAACTACATGATTAAAGTTGTTGACTTATGCTACTATTGCCGAGTAGATCTGAAATATAAAAAGTTTTTATTTGCTACATCTAGACCTAAGGATAACTGATTCACCCCTCCCCTCTCAGTTAGAGAGGAACCTAGACCTATCAATAAGGATACAATTATTGAAAAAAATGTTTGACTATATTGATGTATCATGCAATAACCCTGAACCAAGTCCAGAAGAATCACAGATTACACATGAGAGTGTCACACCTAAAATCTCAAAATACACATCCAAATACCACTCTAAAGAAGATCTCTTTGGAGATTAGAGTAGTAAAGTCTTGACAAGATCCAAAACAAAAGGCTCAACCATTGATAAAGAGGTATGCTTACTTTCACAGATTGAACCCTTAAGTGTTGAAGATGCGTGTAATGATTCAGATTGGCAAAGTGTTATGCAAGAAGAATTAGATCAAATAATAAAAAATGACACATGGGAATTGGTCCCTAGACCTTGTGACAAGTCTATGATTGGAAAACTCATATATCTCACTCAATCTAGACCTGATATTTCTAATGTAGTTGGCATTGTTGGAAGATTTGCAACTGAACCTAAATAAAACCACTTAATGGCAATAAAAAGAATATTCAGATACTTAAAGGGAACTATAGGCTATGGTTTATGGTATCCTAACTTAGGGAATGTACAACTTCATGTGTATACTAATGCTAATTGGGCAGGTTGTGTTGATGACAGAAAGAGTACCTCAGGAGGAGCAGTATTCCTTCAAGATAGATTGGTCACTTGGACAAGAAAGAAACATAATTGTATTTCTTAGTCAACAGCTAAAGCAGAATATGTAGCAACAACATTGAATTGTTCTACAATTGTTTGGATCAAACAGATGATAAAAAGACTTTGGAATTCAGATTGATTGTCCTATTGTTATTCACTGTGATAACAACAGCACTATGAATATGTCAAAGAACCCTATGATGCACGCAAAGACAAAACACATTGAAATAAAATATCATTTTCTAAGAGAAAAAGTTGCAGACAAAGAAGTAAAGTTGGATTATGTAAGCACTAAAGAACAACTAGCATATATTTTTACAAAATATACTTTTGAGTATCTCAGGGAGAAGCTGCGAGTAATTCCCTTTCCTGAGTCTGATTAAAATTTACAGCAAAAGCATCAGTCCTCGGTGACTGATGAATGGTTGACTACTCTACTTCTGGAGTAGTACCCGTGCTTAATAGTATTTGGCACCCTTTGCCATTGATGTCAAAGGGGGATTATATAGTAAGGGGGAGCATATACTCTGGGGGAGTATATAGTCATAAAAATAAAAACACAGTCAGAGGAGCTACAATGAAGAGGAACCTTTCATGAGGATATTGAGAAGATTGTAAAAAGAAGGAGGATACTTTGGGTTGATGGTGTTTTTCATATCATATGTTGCCATCAATGTCAAAGGGGGAGATTGTTGGAGATTTGCTTCTGTGCAAATAGTTGACTGTATGTTTGTCATTGATGACAACATATAGTATATAGAAGTGAACTGTATTCACCTTTCAGTATGGATATGTGGAAGCCTTGCGTGGCTGTTTTTATGTTTTACACATAGTTACTACACCATGTACATACACGCAGATTCAGATGTTTAGTAACAGTTGAGTTATGTTACTTTGTTTACCAGACAGTTTCAGAAGATTGTTCTCGGAAAGCCGACAATAATTTTATTGGTTCTTCAATTACGTCTATCTATGGGATATGTGTGTTTAGATTCATATTTAGTTACGAGTCTATGATAATTAAGCAAAGGCACTAATCGTATTTTATCTGAAGCATAAAATGTGGGTAATTCTGGTGGAGCCGACTTTGTGAAGCGATGCGTCTATTCAGTTTGAGTTGCGTGATTCTAATTATGTTGCGTGCTTGGTTTGGCCGACTAAAGAAGCATTGAAGGGTTTCCTAAAGCTGACAAAGATCATATTTTTTGGAGAAGATACTTATAGTATTTCATTGGAAGATCACCAGGTGTGAATGATAAGAAAAGAGACAAAAGAAGGACATAACATAATGTTGATTGTTTTGGGATAGTAAAGCCATTTCATTCATCAAATAAAGATCTATGTGAAGAAGCAGAGAGTGTATACAATTCATTGGAACTGATCAAGATAGCAGGTCTACTCAAACAGTTCATTATCAGATATAGTGTGTATCGATTTTCCTGAAGGTTGTAGCCTTCATCATTTTAGCAGTGAGCTTTTGGACAATGAGTCCTCACCCTTAACAGGGTTATTTGTAAAAGGCTCCTAACAGGGTCAGACCCTTAACCTGGTCACTGTACTTATTGCTTTGTAAAGATCAACTCTTAATAGGGTTGTAAGATCTTCTAACAGGGATTATTATACTCAAGTACAGTTCTTTGTGGGTGCTAATTCCCACCGGGGTTTTTACCTAGTTTGGTTTCCCCGTAACCAAAATTGTGGTATTCTATTTTGTGTTATCTTAAATGTGTATGTGCTTATAATATTTTGTAATTAATTGGAGGAAAGAATTTAAATTGTCGATAACTGATTCACCCCCCCACCCTCTCAGTTATCCCTTGGGACTATTCCAACAGTATGTGGTTATAAGAGGAATTATTGTTGCTTTAAGATAGAGTTTGCACATCATTGGAACTATATTGGCATTGGAGATGTTGTTTGTTAGTTTGATTGTAATGGACTGTATGTCCACCCTATTGTAATTGAAGATAGATCAGTGAACCCAACTGAGGGCCAAATTTGAGATTGTATTGTGAGTAGTGAGCTTTGGGCAATGTGTCTACTAATTAGGCTATAAGCCTGTGGTTGCTTGGCATCCTTTGTTCTGTATTTTGCTCTTAACCATGCAGTGTTTTTAACAAAGTACACTCATCTTGTGGGCTTGATTCCCATTGGGGTTTTCCCTTAATTGGGTTTCCTCGAAAACAAATCTTGGTGTTCTGTGTTATGTGATGTGGATCTTGCATTTATTGTTTATCTTTCAGATCTAGTTGGATAAAGTGGAATTAAAGTTATATGGTATGTACAACTTACTCCCCCCCCTCAGTTGTGCTTGCCTCCTTTTGGGCCTTACAGACAATAAATGACTACGAGTGGGATTTAAAGGTGGTAGAGTTGTGGTATGTCATGCGGCCACGAGGTCCACTTGAGAAGTTGGACCTTGCAGCTTGTGGGGGTAGGCTCATGCCACATATTAGTCAATACATGAAATTGACAAATTGTTGACATCTTGGATGAAACATTGTTTTACACATGACTTATATGCATAAAATCTGAAAAAAAAAAAAAGCGATTCAAAATTAGTTTTCCTATATGACTAACAAAATAAATTGGAGATCCACATGAAATGTCATGTGGACCACCAAAATTAAGATGCACACATATTGGCCGCCCTCTCCATGGGCATCTGAGAATCCGAAATGAATTCTAGCCCTTTCTCGATGGAAACTTTTAACGCATGTGATATAGTTAGCCCACCTTGCAAATGGACAATGTGTTGTGAATTTTAACGGTTGATGTTAACGTTTCTTGTATCAATCACTTCTTGATTGATAATAGGACACTGGATCAAGTATATGTATTTATCTGTTCTATGTGGGAGTTTTTAATGGCCTTATCAGGGCTATTTTGCTTGACAGGCAGGATCAGCCGTCAAATTTAGATTAATGTTGAATATATCGTATTCAAATTATTTATTACTCTGCAAGGATGCAAGCTTATTGTACATTGGACGCGTTAGTGAGTTGAAACGAGCGGCTGAGCATAACCAAGATATAAAACTGGTGATTTTGCACAATTTAAGTAGGATTCAAAGCCTGGCAGAAACTTTGTGCTTTCCGTGCTGAACCACAAATGTTTGGTACTCTGTATTGTAAGAGAAGTATCTTTTAGATGTGAAACGGACTCTTCTTCTTTTACCCACATCGCTTTCCTCTCCAACTGTTCTCTGACAATGTACATTAATTAGAAAGCTCAATTTCAGGGCCCAGTTACCATCCATTGCAAAAAAGAGGATTGCATTCACCTTAAAAGTCCTTCAGCCTGGATGATGATCAGTTGATATTTTATCAAGCCCTCTCACAGAATGCAGTTCCCAAGAGTTGTGAACAAGGTGGGAATCCAAGCACAGGGATTTGTCACCCAATCTCAACATGACTCAGACATTCCATTCTTGTTCCCCACCAGAAACCATCTTCACACAGCATTCAATCGCCATGCTTTGTCTTGTTTCCCAATTCAGAATGCCTCTGGTTTGGTGGATTCATCCGAAGTCGAATCAAGATCCAACACCCAACAAGATTATGTGAAAGTTAATGCTGGGCAGATTCGCCTGGAGCTTGATGATCTCAGTGCAGTAGTGGGGAAATGCAATGTGAACCCACTTTCTAATTCTACTTCTTCTGCTGCTCAATACCAGTCTGAAGTCATTTGGGATATTTCGACTCACAGTTGTGATGACAGAGCTCTACTTCATGACCAAATTTGTGCTGTTCCATCCACCAGTAAACTCAGGAAAGTTGGTGTTGAAGATCCACTGAAACCACTGAAGCGAAAGCGACCTATCAATGCCAGTCTAGCACCCAGTTCATTGTTGAGGAAGAACCATGTTCTTTCAGAAAGGCTGCGCCGCAGAGAAATGAATGAATTGTTTGCAGAAATGCGTTCTTTGCTACCAAACCCCAAGGCCAAGGTGTGATTTTTGCATGCCAGTATTGCTTGCTTGTACTAGACTGTATGTTGGTCATATTTCTTGTCTTTCACAGCCTGTTTGTGAGGTAGGGTTAGCGTTTATTGTAATCCTCTTCCTGTTGATTGACAATCAAGGCTTTGTGATAGACTAGGGTATATGGTGCTATTCTAGCTCGTATTTTTTTGGTAATAGACTAGGGTTTATGTTGCTAGTCTAGCTCGTTATTTTTTTGGTTATAGACTCGGGTTTATGGTGCTAGTCTAGCTTGTTATCTTTTGGTGATAGACTAGGGTTTATGGTGCTAGTCTAGCTTGTTATATTTGGATTAGATCAAGCAAATATTTATTTAATCGATTAGATTGTATTTTATGATTTCTCTTTGGGATGACTCGCAAGAGGAGAATTGAATCTTGATAATGGATCATACTCCTTTATCATTGGGATGAGCTGCAGGAAACGAGAATTTAATCTCCTAAAATGCTGATCAGCATAATGTTTAAATGATCTAATTCAGAAATAACAAACTATTTTATCAGACTGTAAAAATTTCAGATCTTTAATGGTATTAGGTTTTTTTTTTTTTTTCAAACTCCTGATAAAATCATATTTAAATTATAGAGCATCATCCTTTTTATTGTAGAAAAATGTTAAGAAATATGAAATTCATTCTTATAAATTATTAAATACACTAAAGAAATAATTTAGATCTCACTAAACTTCTCATGGCGGCACATCAGCTTGAGTGACGGGTTATTGAATTAGTTTTCCAGTTCGGTTTAGAATTATTTTAGGCAGTTTTGAATAATTGATTATAAATGTCTATAACTGTTTATAGAAGATAATGGAATTGAAAAATATAATATGAAGAAAAGACTAAATAACTAAAGTTAATAATACAAAACTCAAATCAAATTGCTAAAGACATCTATAATACCTATTACCAATGTTGCTACTGAAACAAATAGATCACTCTATTTTAACATGCCTATTTATTTTAACATGCCTATCACACTTGTCTTAGAAAATAAGATTTTCTAATAGAAACATAATCCAAACCACTAAAATAATTCAACAATCATTTATAAGTATAATGCTAAAAGAAGCATCCATTCTTTGGTCAAACACACCTAAAAACATCTTTTAAGATACAAAATTCTATAATGTTAAGTGCCTACCCGTTACAAAACCATCCTAAATCCCTTACTTCTAACAGTAAATCCATTATGAAATAATTAATTACCTGCTACAAAACCATCCTAAATCCCTTACTTCTAACTGTAAATCCATTATGAAATAATTAATTGTATATAAAAGAATAAAAATCTATTCAGTTTTTCTTCAAAACCTCTCTCATGGTTTTTTCTTTATAAAAGATAACTCTAACCCTAAATCTGCACAGTTTTTTGTCAAAAGCTCTCTTGCTCATGGTTTCTTTTTTTCTAAACATAGTTTTCCAACAAACATTTTGGTGGGTATTCCCCCTGCATATAAAATGTTCTAAGTTACAACCTTGAAAAGCTATGTTAAACCTTTGCTAACATTTTGCGATCTGATTGTTTTCAGACTGACAAGGCTTCCATCTTATCAGAAACAATGAATTACATTCACTTCCTTCAGCGTCGTCTAGCCCTTCATTCTGCCAATGGCAGCAACCTTCCCATAAAACCTGAACCAATGAGCTCAGTGCAGGAAGCCAATGAAGTATTCTGTGATGAAAAGTTGTCACTGAAATATATTGGCAGGGAGATTCTCATTACAGTCATCTCTGAGAAGAAGAGGAGTCTTTTACCTTTAATCATACTGCTCGTAGAGTCACTCAACATGCAAGTAATGGATGCATTTCTGTCTATTACCGACACTGTGGCCTTCCATTTTCTCCACCTCAAGGTAGCTTCACTTTTCATATAATTTATTTACTGCCTACTATAATCTTGTTTTAGGGTTTGCATTTAGAGTTTTATTTATTCTTTTATAAGGATTTATGTTTGAATTATGTAATTTCTTTATCTATTAACATAGAATTTTCAGATTGTTAAACATATTGTATAATCTTGTTTTAGGCTTTGCATTTAGAGTTTTATTTATTCTTTTATAAGGATTTATGTATGAATTATATAATTTCTTTATCTATTAACATAGAATTTTCAGATTGTTTAACATATTGTTCAAGTTCAGTTCCATTTTGTAACAAGTGGTGTGTTTACAAATGATGTTTAGTTACTTATAACGTAGAATCTTGTAAGATAGAATCATCAACTTTCACAAAGAAAACTATTATTTTCTTAAATTCTTATGTGAAATTTCATGGTCTTATTGTGTTGTTGAACAGGCTGCTGATATTCTAGATCATGTTGTACAAGAAACCTTACGTAGTGGATTAAGCAAGCTAATTCAGTCAGAATCCCAGATATGTTTCCAACCGTCAGAGAAGGCAAAAATATGTGATGCAACAGCATGAGTTTGTTTCTCTCTATGATACTCTTAGAAAGCCATTTTATGGGTGTAATTTGCATATAATTTATCATTGAATGTTGTGCGAACAAAGTGAGAAATATCATTGGTATTTCAAAAAAGTTTTACAGATGTTCAGGTCTTCTAAAATCTTCTTTTGCATGCCTTCGTGGCTGGATTTGAACATTTGGCAAGTTCTTAGTTAAATGCTATTATTCAATTTGTGTATATCACATTTTAATTATAAAGATATTAAATTTCTACAGTTTGAAATGTTTATAGATCTAAATTGCGTGAAGTTTTCTTTCATAAATAGATTGGTACTTTCTTCATTCTGATCACAGATCATAAAATTTTCTTTTTTAATACTATCTAAAAAAAATTTCAGATCTGAAGACATTTCAAATAAATATATTTACACATGCAGTGCCTGATCAATTCCTGCAGCTTGCAGTGAAGACAGCTGGTTCTTACATGTCTGAAATATGACGGCGCCCCTGCAAGTAAACAGGAAATTGTGAGACTGCTAGTTATGAAAGTACATTTTATTTAATTGATAAAATTGGATTTCATGGAATCTGAAGATTATGGCGATTAATACCAAGGCTCCAATCATTCTTAAAATAGTAAATTTAAGTATTAATTATTTGTCCAATTGTTTTGTTTGTTAGTCAAGAGGATTGGTAAATGGGTATCAATATCTAGAACAGGAGGCACGTATAAATATTTATAGTTCTTTTTGTCAATCATTATATATAAGAATTATTATAGGAATTGATTAGTTGAAAACGTTTTGAATATTTATGTGTATCAACTGTTTGGAAACTTATTATGAAACTTATTTTGACAATATTTCAATTTATTAATAGGGATGGTTATGTGTAAAAATACTATCTGAAAATAAGAATTAATCATGGGAATTAAGGTAAATTTGTATTTATATTTTAAGTCATGCAGTTTGAATAATATGGTAGCTTTTCCATAATATATTATGGAATAAGGTACATAGGATACATTATTTCTAAAAGTTAAAAAATTTAGAGACTTGTGGATTTTCTTTTGCTAAGTCTATTTGCAGTAGTACTAATAGTTAGTGAACAGATTTGCATGTTTAATATTTTCTTATTATAACAACCTATTTTTATTTAAGTGCAATGTGCTGCATACACTTACTAGGAAATTGTTGGAAATCTCTACTGGAATAAAAGTATTGATGAGATTCAATGCAACCATGGAGATGTTCAACTTCTTTATTATGTCAGTCATTGTAATATGCTTAATAAACCTATCTTAGATTAACATTAAACATCATATAAATGAACATCATTTCATCA
Source organism: Thuja plicata (assembly GCA_018584345.1). Taxonomy (NCBI): domain Eukaryota; kingdom Viridiplantae; phylum Streptophyta; class Pinopsida; order Cupressales; family Cupressaceae; genus Thuja; species Thuja plicata. The sequence continues at coordinate 5,301,943 of MU226051.1, read as the reverse complement.
TAAGATGGCACCAATAAGAAAGCATAAATCATAAACACAAGAAAAAATATCGCACAAAAGATGATTTATGTGGAGAAAGTACATAAACCCTTTTGGGAAAAACAAACTCCACTAAGAAATATGCCTATGTTTGTATCATATTCATGAAAGAGATTACATATAATCCTTCCTTTCTTCTCCTTTTCAAACTTCATTCTAGCAATGCTTATGCACACAAATGAACTCCCACAATGTTTCCATCTCAAGACCTTGACATATAGACTTATGGAGGCTCAAAATATCATTACAAAATATTGCCATGAGCCAAAACAAGGCTCTAAAATACCATGGTAAAAATCGATAAAATAGTCACATGTAGATGCTCTTACAACTGTCATAAGGCGTCCCATGACCAAAATAGACCAACATAGTAGTCATTTATCATAAATTACACTCATATGACTCAAATCTGTCATAATTTTCATACATGTGCTTACAACACCCCACATGTCCCAAACATCATTTTTTAGTATGGATTGATACTCTTCAATCATGGCATCTTTCCAAGCTTGACTTGCTAAGGCTTCCTTAGCATCAGTCGGTTCTTGATTTGTAAGCTTTGTTAACAATGTTGCATAGTTCATTTTTGTGTTCTAGTTCTTTTATTTTCTTTGAACATTTCATTTGGTTCCACATTGTTTTCTTCAAACATTTTCCTTGCCCATAGTGGTCTTTTCTTGTTATAGACATCTTCATCATTTAGATTTG
>MU226051.1:5283104-5300501 GCA_018584345.1 Thuja plicata | reverse complement strand
AGTTCTAAAATGTCTTTAGACTTGTGTTCACTAGAAGGGAATGAACTTTTAATATTTTTCCTAGTGCACAACCTTTACAAATGCCAGAGTATTTTGATTCTATATTAGGTATTCCTGAGGTTATTTTATTTATGATAGGTAGAGCACTATAACCTAGGTGACCTAACCTCTTATGCAATAATTCATTGTTATGATAAATTTCATGGTTTAATGCAACTTTTTGATCACAGAGTAGTTTATATAAGCTACCATATCTAGATCCTATTGTTACAACATTTTTTATATTTGAATTTTTAGGCCAAAGAAGAACTTTATCTTCATTAAATTTGACTTTATATCCTTGATCAGCTAGCCCTGAAATGGATATTACGTTCCTTTTAATTCCTGGTACAAACATAACATCTTTTAGATGTAATGTTACCCCGCTTCCTAGTTTGATTGAACAAGTCCCAATTCCTTTCACGGGGTAGGTAGAGTTATCACCAATGGTGACTTCTTCAGAAGAATGTCCTTCAAGATCTTCAAACTGATTCCTGAATCCATTTATGTGTCTAGAAGCTCCACTGTCAATTATCCAGGTGTTCTTATTTGTATTAAGTTCACTTGGTAATGCTAGAAAGAAAAGTGAATTATCTTCTTTGGTTTCAGCTATATTTCCTTGTCCTTTATTTCTGGTAGGACATTCTCTATGAGTGTGCCCATATTTGTCACATTTGTAACACTAAACCTTCGATTTGTCTTTCTTATAAGATTTATTTGAGAAGTTGGCATTATTAGAAAAAAATTTGTTTCCTTTCCTCTTGAAGAACTTCTTCTTCTTGTTGAAAGTATTTGTTTGTAGTGCTTGAATCTCACTTCCCTTATTTGTTCCAATCCCTTTGGATATCAACCGAGTTTCCTCTTGTAAGAAATCATTTTTGAGTTGGTCAAATTTAGGCAAAGGAGGCCTTCCACTGATACATTGAATAAATGACTCCCATGATAAAGGTAATCCCCTTACAGAAATTAGGGAAAGATCAACATCATCAACTGTATTACCGATGGAGAATAGTTGATCCCTTATTTCAGTGATTCTTAGAAAGTAAGATGTTATTGTTTCTCCCCTATTCGTTTTGATATTCATCATTTGTTGTTTTAGAGTTAATATCCTGCTTGCAGTATTTATCTCGAATGTATTTTGAATGGTTTTATAAATCTCATAAGCAGATTTAACCTCGATAGGCTTGGTAATATTGAGTCTTTAATTGAGTCAATGATTAGCTTCTTGGCTTTATTTTTCATCTTTTTCAGATTGCTTTTTCTATCTCATCTTCAGGTATTTTAGGTTCTTCCTCTACGTAGGATTCTAGTTCTAGTTCTTGCATCACAATATTGATCTGAATCTTCCAAGATACGAAGTTTGAGGCTCCTTCAAGTCTATCCTCCATCCTGAGTGTGTGAGCCATAGTTTAAGAAACCCAAGTATTAAACTTATTGATGATTTTATATATCCTTTTCGTCGATTCTAGGAACTATGATTATATGAATCTCAGCTGTCGATTTAGGTGACTGCAGTTTTAATGTGTCTCTATCGTCAACTTATAAACTATTATTTAATAGTTCTCTGCTATCTATAAACTATGATTTATCTTTCTGCTGTCAATTTTATAGACTGTAATTTATTTTTCTGTCATCGATTTTATAGACTGCAATTTATTTTCCTTGATCTGATTGCAGTGAGGTTAGATGCTAGGATCCATATTTTACTTAGTACAGATTGCCAATGTCTAAGATGTAGAACGCCGATTTCCTTGGACATGTTGCAGATCACCGATATCCTGGTGCAAGATTTCAGATTGCCGATACTCTTGTGCAACTTGCAGATTGTCGATGTCTTGGCTTGCTTGATATTTTGCTTGGACAACAATGTGAATAGAAGATTCCAAATGGGAAACCTTTCTATTTTGTCATATTCTCAATGTCAAACAATAACTATAACTTCATCTTTACATGAGGTCTTTTACCACTATTGTTGAAATGATTACATCTCTTATGGGTAAATTACAAATAATATTAGGAGAAAAAATAATTAAAGGACTTGCAAGGTTTGATTTGTTCACTTTATTCTATCAATTACATTTCTTTTTATTTTTGTCTCTATATTTCTTGTTTCAAGAGTTCACTCATACAATTTTTTTATTATAAATAATATCTTAGAGAGTGTCATCTACTCTCTCATAATTTATTATTTATTCTAGATACATGAAGCATGTGTCTTTTGATCTATTCTTTCTAACAACTTTTCTCTTTGAAACCATGTTATCTTGAACATCATCTTAATGCTATTATCTAATATTTATAATATTTTTCATCATTATCTATTTCTATCTCATCATTAATATCCTTAGTTCATAATCATTTAATTAAAAAATTTCTTATTACATACATTTAATTAAAATGAACTAATTTTTTTATTCAAATAAACTAATTAAATATTAAAATACACCTAATATCTTGATTATCCATGAAATATTAAAATAGAGCATGCCATCTTCCACATTATGCAGATGTATTATTTATTGGATAAAAAGTAAATATTTAGAGTCTATCTCATTTGGTCAATTGATAAATTAAAATTAGCTAACTCTTCAATCAAATTAATTTACTCATTCATTGAAATAGTTGTCTTATTTATACATATAGTTAGCGAATCAAATTTATACTACTTAACTGGATTATTTATTTAATCAATACCTTCATCAAAGTAGTCAATTCATAAATCAATTTGATTAACAAACCTATCAATTAGTTAAATAAATAATTATAAAGTTAAATATTTTAGGAATCTCCATATTAACTTCCATAATCAAGAATCAAACTTATAATCGAAGATCATTTAATTTGGACCATCCATTCACTCTGGGAGGAATCTCTAAATTCACCTTCAATTTCCATTATTTTATCCACCAATCCTCAATACAAAGTAATGTTATTAATTTTATAGTCCATAGAATGCTACCATTATGTCAAAAAAAAAGAGCCTCCATAGAGTGACATCTTTAATGGGTTCATGAAACATTTAATCAAAAGTTTGCACAAAGTTAGAATGCTTATGTTAAATGTATACTTTTAAATGCTACTATTATTATTTTATAATGATCTCATGCCAACAGTAACAAATTTTGAAGGCATATCTAGAAATTTAGAAATGGAGGTCTTATAAAGAAAAATAAGTTAATAAGTTTTCTTATTGAGTCTCAACCTTTTTATATTGTGATATAGAAACATATAGGTTTCTATGATACTCAAGATTCCAAAGGATAAGTTCATGATCTTGTTGGAAGGACTTGTACCTTATTGTATAGATCATGCTCTTGTTGGAAGGACTTGTACCTTATTGTATAGAAAGGAATGAAAATGTCTTGTTCTTTGCTACATGATAGACGCAATCTAAATGGAAAATAGCTAAAAAGTTAAAGGGTGTATATGACAAAGAAAACAACATTAGTATGATTGAAAATTTTGAGAAAGTATACTCTATCAATAATGTAAGATTTGATTCATTTGTGAAAGACTCAAATCACAATGATGCTACCAATCCCTCATTAGGTGCACGCAGTCCAATATAGCCTCCATGATATACTAGTATAATAAATAAAACATGTTGTTGGGGACAATAAAATGGTTACACATTTTGACATCCTATGAAATTGGTGTTTTAATAAAAACATTATGTTTCTTTTGGTTCTATATGCCCCCTTTTTATCAGATTTTTCTAAACATGAAACTTACATGTCATACCGTAGGTGATGAATCACATTATATTATAACTATTTTTTTGTTAATAACTTATTATACCAAAATTAATTTTTTTCCTAAAATCAACTTGCCTAATTTTTTGTAATAGATATATCCATCAAAATCTACTATTGGTGGATATGTTAGCTTAACCAAGCTCAATAATTCAACATTGCGCTCATAGTTAAGTGCATCTTAATAGTTAAGAGTACATTGGATCATCAAAAAGTCATTTTTTTATTGTTTTAGTACTACTAGTTGTGACTTCAATATCTTTATTGTAAGGAAATGACTCTTCAATATAAGTTACATTAAAAAAAATTGTGTGATATCATATAAACGTACTCAAAAGACACAATTTAATGAATAATTAATGGACTAGCTTTTTTCTTTGTAATTTATGACATCTCTCTATATGCTTACTATTTGATACCTTATTTAACGATGTTGATCTATAACCTTAGGTCCATGAAATAAATGAATCAATTTTTGAATCATTAAAAGCCAATGTCCACCTAAAATCATAGATTTATGTAAAAAATCACTCAATCTTAATACAAAATTAAAATACACAACTACTAAATCAATTTCATATATACCTTGCAGTTGCATCTTAACTAGCTAGTAGCGCACGCACGCACACACACACACACACAACTTTGAGAGACAATGATATTGTACTTGCAAAAATTTCAAATGTTAAGGTTAAGAAAAGACTCTTTGTATTAGACAACATTGACTAGTGTTTAATGATGTCTATTAAAAAATCAAGTCTTACTAAATGCAAGACTGCAACATTTAATAAAAAATTATTAGAATATAAATAAAAAGTTGCAATTTGTAGTTGAAAATAATGAATCATAGACCAACTGTCACAGCCGCACGTAATAAAAGAGATGGCATGCACAGGTGCATGACAAAAAGAGAGCAGCATCCACCATCTACCGTCTAACCCTGCATTTACTCATAAATGTACTAAAAGAAGGCCCATTTATCATCACGTTTGGATCTGCTAATGCACTGTCTCCATCAAGGCCTCCAAAAACTGCAAGCTTTGAGCTTTTTGCAGGGGCACTCATAATCTGTAAACATGAACGTTTTTGGATGACAATGAATTGAAGTCACTGAAGATGCCTGGCGCGTGCGAAACAAGAATCAGACCTGTATTACACCAACTTTCTTGGTATAGTACCTGTCATTGCTTCCGGACTAAGGATACCTCTTTTTACAGGGCTGCTAAGAAGTATCAGCTTTTTGTCCAGTTATAAAAAAACTAATTTAATTCTCTGGAGTTTTAACTGCTTTCGTTAAGAGAGCGATCTGAGTCTGTGGCTACTTTCCTGTGCTTCACAGAGAGTACAGTGAAATACCATTAATGTCGACAGTGTAGTCGGTCAGGATAGTATCGTACTGTGATGGTTATTCTTGATCATTCCGCTGTAAAGTTGAAGACAGTTGAGGATTAAAGAGAGAAGCCAAGAATATTTTTGATCCATATAACCGGATAACGTAAGATCTGGATGCATCGTCTGTACAGCAGTTAATTGGGAGGATCTTTAGAGAGATTTGGATGGTCCAATTAAATTTGATGGTAGTATTTTAGATCATGATATTGTTATGGGGATTCAATTGTATGATTTTCCAAGTCAAACTCATTGATCTGTATTTTGTGAGTAGTAGTTCACAAGAACTCGTTTCTTATGAGAATGAATAGTCTACTTAGTACTTGGTGGTTAAGTGCACGTGAGTTCGAGTAGCTGGGATAGTGACCATTCATTCTCATGGCAGATGGGTTCTTAAATTGAAGAGTGACCATTTAAATTAAATAAATGCAAAGTAAAAAAATTACAAAGATTAAATGCAGTCAAGAGATTGAACATTAGTGCAAGAATCTTGTCGAAATATGCAACCAACCAATAAATAAATGTGACTGATGAAAACTTAACAATGAGAAGCTGAAAGCACCATTAAACTCTGAATTTAAAGAGATCTAATGCAATGATGTGTAATAGTGGTGCATGGACACCAAGCTCCCTTGGAAGCAAATGTGACCCATTGAGGACCTGAGAGTCAATTGATGTAATAAGGCCATGACAAGGCCATTAGTATTGTTTTTGTGTCTAATAAGATCTTATGGACCAAGTGGAATTAGTACAACTCAATTTGTAAGGCATGTAAAGCCAATTGTCCAATGTAGACCTATAAGGTCCTGAATTGGTCAACTCTGGTCAATGCCTCCAAATGTTCCCAAATGAGGTTGAAAAGATGTAATTCATGTCCCAAGGTCATATTCGACATGTTTGTTATGTTTTAGAATGATATGAGGTCATTTGCATGGAAAATGCAAAAGTTGTCAAGAAATTGTAAAAGTTGCTTGACAACTTTTGAAAGTTGTCAAGCAACAATGGCAGTTTTGTCTTGGGGCAAAGTTCAACCAAATTTTAAATATGGTTGCAACCATTGGAGAAAAGATGGAAACTTATAAATATGCCTCTTTTTGGTTGAGGCAAGGTGGTTGGTATAATTTTGAGGTGGTTATAATTAAAAATTTGCTCTGTTTATTCTGATTTCTCACGGTTTTGGTGTAGCAGTGATTTTGTACAGCTCTATATTGTAACCTAATGCCCTGCAACGTATGTTGATGGAAAGGTGGATGAGTGTGCTTTGTTTTGCAATTTATTTGAGAACTTTTTATCAAATTTTGGCAGAGTTATAGTTGTTTCTTTCCAAGTGAGTCTGAAATCCTCACTGTTTAGGGTTTGCAGACTAAAATGCACATATCTTAGCATTCCATGATAGAAAATTCTAATTTCTTGTGGAATGCTAGTTCTAAGGGTACTTTTTAAGATTCCTTTGGTTTGAGAGTGAATGGAGTTGATGAACACAAGCAGGATAGATAGGCCTGACATTTGTATGTGATAGGCCCTAAATGTGTGAAAGTGAGTGCCAATGGTGTAATAGTGGGGATTTTGAGAGGTTTAGGCATTGTAGAAAAGTGAATTCTATGGTTTGGAGGAAAATAAAACATGTTCCATGTTGTGGTTGGGGTTTGAGACATTGTTTTGGGATACTCTCTTTTTAAAAGAGGCCTAGTTGGAGACCAAATAGTGAGGACAACCAATTGTTCTGTCATACCTTCCAAAACAAGGTGGGGCTTCATTTCCTTATGTTGCGTAAGTTTTTGATAGGTATCTAAAAATGTCTCTTGGCTACACCCATGCTCCATAGAGAAGGAGCTATCATCCAAAGAACCCGAGAATAGGGCTACAAGGCCTAATTGTTCCATTGAAGAAAACGGTGCTAAATGGTTTGTTGGGTTTGTACTAGTGGTGGTTCTGAAATGGTTAGGGTCTTTTGAAATTTTAAACATCATAAAATTCCTGCCCTTGACCCTGATTGGGTCCGATGCTATGTTTGAACCAAATTGCCATGGTGGAGTCATAACCATGTTTAGTGATTGTTGAGTTGTGAAGACCCTTTGTGTATTCTACGTGTCTGACCCTTGACAACATAGTTTGAACTATCTATTTCACCCTTGGTTCCCTCTACATCAAATAGTTGAGTTTCTTTAATAATGTTGGTAATTAATTGAAATCTAGATTGATTTCAGTTGTACACCTTGTAAGTTGTGGGTCTAATTGTAATTATTATTTATTTTTATGACTGTGATACTTATAGGGGTCAATTCTATAGCACATAAAATGATCTTAGGTTGAGTTTATGGTACATAAAATGATCTTAGGATCTAACAGGATTACATATATAACTTAGTCAAATATCCCTATCCGAGAACATTAATAAAACAACTCCATCCATACAATTGATACCTAGAATTAATATTAATAATAATTATTATATATTAATCATTAATTTTAATTAATAATACTATTAATTAAAATAATAATATCTATACAATATTAATTATCACATATTAATTAATACCGAGTAAAATAAATTAATCATAACAAGTAATTAAAACATAACCAAAACTGAATATTTAAATCAAAAGTTTTAATTTAACTTAAGTAAATTCCAAATAAAATAAATATTGAATAAAAATGGATTTTATTTAAAGCAAACACTTTTTAAAGAAACTATACTTTTTTTTTTTTAAATATCAAGTGGGGTGGTTCTCGTGGATCCAAGCCCATCGGGCTCCTCGCGGGCCCCCCTGTCAACTCCCATACGAGAGACTCCCATTAGGAGTGTCGTGGGCCGCACGACCTGCGGCCCTGCGGTTCCCTTGGGATCCACACAGGTTCCACAGACCTGCGGACCCTGCGGTCCCCCTTGGGTGTCATGGGGTGTTGGGGTGTGGGGGAGTGGTGGTCCCCACCCCAAAAAACATGGTTTTTTTTTTACATTTTCTTTTATAAACAACTTTTTTCATTTTTTTTATATAAAGAAACTTGTTTTTATATATATATTTGTATTATATGTATTATTTTTTAAAAAATAATTTCTCTCCTATTAAATAGGACTGTATTTTTTTATTTTGCTGGTGAATTTCCAGAAACCATCTTTGTTTTTTAAATTTATTTTTAACAATAAATACATATTTCCATTGTCCAATAATAGGGATTTATTTCCTATTAACACAATATACACAATAAATACATATTTTTCCTTAACATAAGAAGATTGGTTCTAAGGGAAGATTAATAAAGGATTTTCTAGTAGCCATGCAAATTGATATTAACAAGGAAAAGCAATCTAAATTTAATATTAATCATTTATTTCGTTAAGAGAGTTTTCTTTTTCTTTAAGAATGCAAATAACTCCATTGTTCTTGTTTCCATGCAGATCTGGACCCGATTTTGACAAGAACATGGCAAGGATGAATTTTCTACTTTCAAGGTAAGGGAATTCTATAGATCTGAGGCTCTCAACCAAATTCTTGACAATAATCACAATTTTCACACAAAGGAAAAACCTCATTCACGAATCTGAAACCCTAAGGGCAAATTTTGAAAACTAATTCATTACAATTGAAAACCCTAATGCCCGTTTTCATCCCATACAATAAAATGAAACCCTTATGCCTAAAAATACATATCTGACATGCAAACATGAAGGAAACCACAAAATTGAACCAAGAACACATTTCTTCAATTTTAATCAATAAAATCACAAAATAATCAATCAAGGAAGATCAAACAAAGGATCCTATCTTTTCAGATGCAAAGAAGATGGGGATCTAAAAGATAGAATTGACAAGATCAAGATCCTACCTTAATACCTAATGAGAAGAACAAATTCACAAATCCAAGCAATGAAGAATTCCAAAAATGCTCCAAAATGCTCCTAAGCTTTCACAAATCCTCAATCGCGTAATTTCTCCCTGATTGAACAACCTCCAAAATGACTTTCAATCTAAGGATATAGAAAACCAAGCAATTAGGTTTTGAAAAAGTGAAACCCTAAAGGGAATATTAATTATGTAATTAATAATTAAAAGAAATGCTTTATTTTCAATTTCACTTAAAGCATGCACAACTCAACTTTATAATATAAAAACAAAGTCATAATTGAAAATGCATGAGAATATTTCTATTTAAATAAATCAATTAATCATGCAACTTAAAGTAATACTTAATAAATTAATTTTGCACAATTAATTACAATAATTGAATTTAATATTTATTAAATGTCAATTATTTAAATCAAGACTTAATAATTAAATCAATTAATCAAATATAGACATTTAATTAATATTTAATTATTAAATTGCCATATATTTCATATATCAATGTTTTGGCCTTATTAAAGGTGTAATTATTAACATTAATATTTACCATAAGTATTCATTAAATAAATCAAGCCAAAATAATCATTAAATCAACTGAAAATCATCTAAATAGTAAAACCAACTGGAACACAAAAACAACTAAAACAGACACACAAGCACACACAGACAGGCTCACGAATCCACGTCACTTGACGAATTCAGACAGGATAGTTATTATTAATATTAAATCTAGGTATCAATTGTATGGATGGAGTTGTTTTATTAATGTTCTCAGATAGGGATATTTGACTAAGTTATATATGTAATCATGATTCATCTTTAGTGCTAATTTCGTATGATTAAATGAATGCTATATGAATTTCATCAGTTACTTTTATTCGTATTTATGTATGAACTTGTATTACGTATAATCTTTTAGTCAAACTGTATCTTCTATCAGGATATGATAGTTAGGTGAAGTGGAGTTATTTAGCTGGTTGTTTTATGTGATCACGAGTTGTCTATAATGATCTTCTGCAAGTTAAATTTGAATGTTTTTATAAGCTTATAGATGTTTTCAATAAACTATTACTTGTAATTATAGTTGAAATTTAGTAATTATTAAATAGGTTAATTTATATAATGTGAATTTTATAAATTAATCTATACAGGCTTAGTGTGTATTTCTTTGAAAATTTGAATTATAATGTTATTAGTAAATTTATTAGATAAACTAATTTTCATAGTGTTTGACTATCAATGAGTTTATCACTGAATTTTATTGCCTTTCTGGAATCGTACTCATTATGTGATGATGTGTTTTTTGAGTGAATGATCATTTAGATTGTGTGTTTCTTTCTCTTTTACGAAACTGCAATGTGTCAGGTGTATGTTGGGATCAGATGACTTTCAGGATGTAAAACCAGAGGTTTTGGGGTTTCTATCTCTATGGTGTTTTGTGTGCTTCAGTGAATGTTCATGTTGTCGTCGATTTTGAGTCTCGATCTTTTTACCCAACCTGATTTGCGTAAACTTGTCTTATGTGATGTTGTGAGAGTATTTTAAGTGGTTTTGGTTAATTGAGAAGCAATAGTTCTTGTATGGGAAAAAAAAAGTTTTGAAGAGTTATATTATTCTTTTTTATGTTGTTTATGATTCTTTGAGAGTGTATCTCTATATGAGTGGGAATTGGTGACAAGGTTTATGTTATATCTTTGTGATGTTCTTTTGTGAACCTAGGGTAGGTTACCTAGTTGTATAGTAGGGGTGGCTTTTAGTAAGTGTCAGAGCTCACAAGTGGCTGCTAGGATCATTTATTGTAAGTATTTGTAACAAGTGATAACATAATAATTTATTAGGGGGTTTTAGTATAATCTAATAAGATATGTTTCCTCACCCATGCTTGAGCGCTATTATAGGATAATATGGAGGATGAGATGATGCTTTCCACCTTGAGGGGTGTGTGTTTGGCATGGTTAGTGACTTTGTCTTTTTGAGAGGTCATTGATACCGTGTATGGTCACTTGAGTGTCAGGATCTAGTGAGATTTCTAGGAAAAAAATCAAGGGTTAGACGTACATGATGACACCTTCCTATATACACCTTAGGTTATCCTACGTATGTCGGTTACCTTTGGTATTGTGTAGATTCCTTATTGTGATTCAGAGAGATTCTAGGATCTTCCTATGCATTTCTTTATGATGGTCTTGTATACCTTTGATGTTTTCCTTCTTGTTGTATACTTGTGTGAGTGGGTCTGTTATTATCTCCTCAGCACGGTGGGAGTGGACCTTGGGTTACACATGGTCGGGTGGTAGTGATTCTTATTACCATTGAGATTCGACATTCATCTTCATGCTTGGATGATCCTTGTTGCAATTCTTCTTCTATCTTCTTGTTCTTCTGGAGACTTGTTCAATTTCATGAGTTGTATATTTGTAACCATATGTGTAATTGGTTGACATCCATTCAGAGGATGTACTGTATTGATATGTATTATTGCATACCTTGTTACTTGTGTAGTGGATGTTTATTCTTTATATACCTTGGGTATCAATTATTTATGTGGTCTTATTATATGAGATGCATATTATTGGATTCAGTTGATGTATCCTTATGTCAGTTCTTTATAGTTGTTTTCATAGATTATTTTTCTTAAGTAATTCTACATCAAGGAACCCTCAAGGTTTGTATCCATTGTTGAGTTGTACTTATGTGTATGTCATGTATCTTATTGTATTGCTTCCTCATTGTTAACATATTTTTTGTAAACTTTAAAAAAAAATTATCACGTTAACTTGGTTGCATGTTTAGGTTAGTTCTCCTAGGTTCCCTGGTGGGGCATTACACTTGGTATCAGAGCACACATTTCTACACTGGTAGCTCTAGGAAAATTGTGTTCCCATTAGTTGGTTAGTAGTGCATTTTAGCACATGTTTCCTTGTGTCTTTAGAGTCATTATTCATGATCTCTTATTCGTGTATGTGGTTCTTCCCACTTTATTTGGGAGTGATGTTTGGTCTTGTTTGTTATAGGTGGATACCAAATGAGGCTCGAATTGTGCTAGGATCTGTGATTGAAGCTCTAGGGTCTCTAGTCTCATTGTTTCTCATGAAGTTCATAATCATCTATAAGAGTGCTTTTGATAGTGAGCAGGTGGATGCTCTTTGGTTTTGTGTGGTTTGTATGTGTTGGAAGTACAATAATGGGAAAGCAAGATATTGAGAGGGGGGGTGAATCAGATCTTAAAACTTAATCGCTTAAAACAAATTGATCCACATTCATACATATATGAATTTAACCTAACATCATATAGTATCCATAGCATGAAATATATAACTCATAACACATTATTTTGGTAACCCAGAAATCCAAATAGGTAAAACTGGGGTGGGGATGACACCCATAAAATATTCACTACTATAGCAATAAAGTGTGCCTGTTAGGGCTACAAGAGTTTGATTACAAAATGCAATCTACCTGGTTAAAGGTTTGTTCGGTTAAGAACTAAAGATCATTACAATCTACCTTGTCAAAGGATTTCAACTTACAGTAGAGTAAGCACTTGGCTAAGAGATTTAAAATGGTCTGCTAGAACCACTCTATTAAGAGATTTCACCTGATACACATGTTAGAATGCTTCAATTAGTGATCCTTCGTTATGCACTCAGATGCTAATGATGGATCTGCTCTTTCCAATACCTTCTATGATCTCACAATCTGATATGTCTTTACTCTGCTTTTCATTGCTCTGTCATTCTACTTGATCTAGGCTTCTTCTTAAAATAACTCACTGTTCATCTTTCATGAACAACAACCCTTCTCTCACAAACAGTATCTCTCTCTCTCTCTCTATTTTTCTAGGGTTTGAAGCAATATTATATGTCTTTACAGGTCTGGCAGTGAGATCTAGATCAACGATCAAGATCTATTATTTATGCCCCCAAGGCATTCTGATTTCCTGATTGGCTCCATGCCATGCATAGTATAAAAAAATTAAATACGTAATTAACTCAGTAGACAAATATTAAATGCGTAATATGTCAGCCCAAATCTCATACAAGTTAGCCTAAACATTTCACATCAAATTTTGAATCAATCCTGATATGTATGCAAAAACTATTCTGCTCGGCACTTAACATCTCTGTCACTCGACACTTAATATTCTACTCGGCTCGACATGATGTAACTCAACAACCTAAAACTTGCTTGGCAATGTTGCTCGACCTTGAATGTTTAGCTCGTCCATAGTGATAACCAACTAAAATTGCCTAATTAAATGACTAAGTGTTGGTCACTAATCATCAACAAAACTTAGGGATTAACAATCTCCCCCTTTGATATTAGTGGCAAAAACACACTTATCATTTCTTTCGATTCGTTCCATCCAAAATGTTGCCTAAGTACACAATGTACTCCCCCTAGGAATGTACACCATACTACATACAAAAATTTACATAGTATACATGCCTACAAAAAAAAAAATTTACATTGATACATGTACTGATCTTCTTACATTGTATCCCTGTTAGTCCTGTCAGATTCCCCCTTGTTTTTGTCACTGATTGCAGGTGGGGTCAAGTTATACTTATCCAAAAACTATTTATGAAGTTGTAAGGTGGACACAAATGCAGTGTCCCAACTGTCCTTAACAAACTTCATAACCTCTAATTTGACTTCTAGCTCGGCAGCTAGACTTACTAAACTTTTTGCAGTGGAGAGATGCAAATTTCTCTTAACCAATTCTTTTGCAGCTAAAAGTTCTTTCTAAATTACCTCAAGATGAGGTATCAGGTTTGTCTGGATAGTAATCAATTTGTTCCTTATCCGACCATCTTCAGCCATGAGCTCGGCTTTCCTCCTTTGTGCATTTGTCAATCTGTTAAAATGTAAGGGGCTAGTTCTAGCATCCATACTCAGTGAACTTCCAGTTGAATTTAAGTCTAATTGCAATTTCTCTATGGCCTGTAGATTATCCTTTGTGAAGAATTCAACATCACATAACTTCTTATACAAAGAATAAACATTAGTTGCAACTTCCTCCAAAATTTCTACAAGAGAAGAAAGTTCAACCTGTTTTACCGCAATCTCTCCTGAGATTTTTGCTAGTACTTTGTTCTCAGATTTCCTCTTGGACCATTGCAATAAATTCTCATTAGATTCAATGTTGTCATAATTCACCTTTTGCGCAATATGAACTAACTATTCAAGAATAGGAGCTTGAGGATTGTCATATATCCTTGATGTCATGTAACACCTACTTTTGCTTCTGCTCTCTTTTCATTTCTTCCTACCTTTTCTTCCTCTTGTGTAATTCTTGAAGAGTATCAATCTATTCATAAGATAAAACATTGGGATTCCATGGTGGAATCACAATAACTTCATCTAATGTGACATCAGGAGTGGGAGACTTCTTCCTCATGATTTTCCTCCTCTTAAGTTCCAGTGAGCTACAAATCAGCTTTGTTTCCTCAATACCTTTTCCTTTATGAGTAGTAGTCATTATTACATTTTCCAATTCAGTCAAAATTGCTTGTTGATCTGGCGTACCTCCTATTTTGAGTCCAGTGGGAGTAGATGATGTCGAGTGTGGTAAACTAGCCAACACTTGCACTACCTCTTGTTCCTTAGGTTCATTGTCAGTATCCCTCATCTCCTCACCACTATCTAAGACTGTTTTCACAACCTCTAAAATAGGTGAATTTTGTGTAATTACCTCTTGTTCATCTGTTTTCTCCTTTTCTACTACCTTTGGTGCAACTTTATCCTCAGGTTCCTTTTGAGTTCTCTCTTCATCTTCCTCTCTACTTTTCTCTCCTTCATTCTTAGTAGCCTTAATAGGCGATTCTATAGTTGTGTCTCTCGGCTCATCCTGACCCTCAGCATCCAAATTGCTAGAGTCATCAATTGTGACATCAATTAGATTGTCTGTTGTCAGATCAACAGTGTTTACTGTCTCTATTTGTTCTTTTGGTTCTTCTCTAGTCTTGTCAAGTTCAAATGTTCCTTCATCAGTCTTCTTCTCTTTTGGAGCAATCAATCCAAAGATTTCCTTCCAAATCCTAGTACACTGTTGTACTACACTTTCAATATAATTTTTCAAAATAGCATAACCTCTCTGTTTAGGTATGAATTTATGCTTATACTCTACAACAAATTTTTCTCACTGTTTCTTAGTCAGCTCAGGAATGACTTGAGCTAATGTGCCTTCTCAAATCTATCTCTCAGTTGTAAGTGAAAATTCCCATTTGGTAGATAGAAACTCATATAACTCACTCGGCACATTGTTTCCTATCTCTATAGGAGTTAACTTGAAATTGCACATCATATCTAGTAGTGCTTCTTGAACTTTGTGATTATCTTCTAACTTCAATTTCTCATATTTGATAAAGTTAAAACCAGATAACCCTACAAAATTTATCAAATTCTCACATACCTCATTAATATCAGTGGGTCTCTTGAATGGTGTTGTTGGTATGTTGCTGGGCTCATCAGTTTCAATCTTTTCTTCACCACTTTCCAAATCCAGATGTAGTTTCCTTCTAGGTCTCTTTATTTGTAGGCTTGGCACAACCTTTGTTGCAAATTTAGTCTTTGATCCAGAACTACTCTCTCCAACCTTCTTCTTTGCATATACATTTGTTTGCACTGTTGGAGATGTAATAGTAGATGCCCTTGTCCTTGGACGATTGCCATTGGGAGGGGTAACTTTAGGCTTTGCTTGACTCGACTTGGTTACCTTGGCTACTTCTGGTTTCTTTCCTTTTTCCTTAACAGGAATCTCTTCTTCAGATTCACTAACTTCTACTTCTTCTTCTTCAGATACATCTTCTCCTTGTCTAGTAGATATGCCTAGAGGTGCATCCTCTAGCTCCCCATCACTTGACAATCCAACCATTTTCTTCATATTTTTCACAATCTTTTTCCTCTTTCTCTCCATGGTTCCTACCTTAAGATTCATAGATATCTTTTCCTTAGCTTCATCATAATTTCCAAATCTCTTTGCTTTTGTATCAATCTCCTCTACTAGGAGTGTTGTGATAGTTGTTGATGTTTCAGCAATGTTAACTTCATAGGGAAATGACTCCAGCCATGATACCCTAGGTGTCAGAGCCTAAATGTATGTGTAATATTTGTCAACTAGAAAACATATCTCCTCATAGTGTTTTTCCACAAGTGAACTAGGAATTCTAGACCTCAACCTCATTCTCTTTTTGAATTCCACAAAGTATTTTCCCATAATAATATTGAAATTATTGCCTAATTTCTGAATACATTAAGTAATATGCACTGTAATAGGTCTATCCTTCTTCCAAACAATATTTCCCAGTGTAGGAAATGACTTATGTACATATAAGAATATGCAAAATAGTAAAGAGCCAAACTTACATGATGAGCTTTTAGCTTTTCTGATCGATAGTAAGTTCTCGGCTAGTTGTGTCAATTGCAGCTCAACAAGGTTGTAGGTGTGATTCTTCTTGACTATCTTCCATGCTTGGTCCACAACTGTGCAGGGAACACTATCCAGTTAGCTTGACTGATAGAAATTATGTGCAATCAATCTCACTCCAAAGTCAAGTTCTAAATCTTCAATTGTAGAGATATTCATACCTCTATTGTTCCAGATAGCTCCAGTGTTAGCTGCTATCTCTTCTTTACTTTGATCTCTCAATGACTTTACCCAACTTGTAAACCTCCATCTCAAAATCTGTACTCACAAGCTGATTAAAAGATTTTGTAGGTGAATTGTGCTTTGATACCAATTGTTGGAAGTACACTAATGGGAAAGAAAGATACTGAGAGGGGGGGGTGAATCAGATATTAAAACTAGACCACTTAAAACAAATTGATCCACATTCATACATATATGAATTTAACCTAACATCAGATAGTATCCACAGCATGAAATATATAACTCATAACACATAATTTTGGTAATCCAGAAACCCAAATAGGTAAAACTGGGGTGGGGATGACACCCACAAAATCTTCACTACTGCAGCAATAAAGTGTGCATGTTAGGGCTACAAGAGTTTGATTACAAAATGCAATCTACCTGGTTAAAGGTCTGTTCGGTTAAGAACTAAAGATCATTACAATCTACCTTGTCAAAGGATTTCAACTTACAGTAAAGTAAGCACTCGGCTAAGAGATTTGAAATGGTCTGCTAGAACCACTCTGTTAAGATATTTCACCTGATACACCTGTTAGAATGTTTCAAGTAGTGATCCTTCGTTATGCACTCAGATGATGATGATGGATCTCCTCTTTCCAATACCTTCTGTGATCTCACAATCTGATATGTCTTTACTCTGCTTTTCACTACTCTGTCATTCTGCTTGATCTAGGCTTCTTCTCAAAATAACTCACTGTTCATCTTTCATGAACAACAA
>MU226051.1:5259179-5283054 GCA_018584345.1 Thuja plicata | reverse complement strand
CCCCTCTCTCTCTCTCTCTCTCTCTCTCTCTCTCTCTCTCTCTCTCTCTCTCTCTCTCTCTCTCTCTCTCTCTCTCTCTCTCTATTTCTAGGGTTAGAAGCAATCTTATATGTCTTTACAGATCTGACAGTGAGATCTAGATCAATGATCAAGATCTATTATTTATGCCCCCAAGGCATTCTGATTTCTTGATTGGCTCCATGCCATGCATAGTATAAAATAGTTAAATGCATAATTAACTTAGTAGACAAATATTAAATGCATAATATGTCAGCCCAAATCTCATACAAGTCAGCCTAAACATTTCACATCAAAGTTTGAATCAATCCCAACATGTATGCAAAAACTGTTCTTCTTGGCTCTTAACATCTATGTCGCTCGACACTTAATATTCTACTTGGCTCGGCATGATGTAACTCTGCAACCTAAAAATTTCTCAGCAATGTTGCTCAATCTTGAATGTTTAGCTCGGCCACAATGATAACCAACTAAAACTGCCTAATTAAATGACTAAGTGTTGATCACTAATCATCAACAAAACTTAGGGATTAACAGTATGTATGAGGACTTGGTGATGGTCATTGGACTACCTCATCTGTTATAGCATGATATTTGATGTATGTTGTATGTGATATGCAGTGGTGATTGAGTGCCTAGTTGAAGAACTCCTTGTTTCTTGTTTTATTTCTCTTTGAGTAACTTGTGATTTCTCTTAAGTGACCTATTTCTTATCCCTATGAGTGTGATGTTATTGATCGTGTATGATTAGACTTGCGTGTTGTATTTAATTGACTTAATTTAAGTTGTGAACTATATTGTGTGAGTGTTGTAAATCAGCTTCAAGAATATGATTGATTTTGAAATTGGAAAGTAAATTCATGCTTGTTCAATACATTTTGCATTGTTTATAAATATATATCATCCATTAGGAGTGCATTAATAGATTTAGAATTGTACCTCATTATTATATATTGATTGGGTAAAGGACCTAAGTCCCCAAGTAAATTATGCATTGCATCCTTAGTAGAACCCTTGTAAATTTTAACCTATTTATATCATTTTATAAATGATTGATTAAATATTAATGGTAGTAACATAGTATAATTCATAATTGCATGAAGTTACATAAATATGATGTCAAAAACATAACAATTGTCTTCCTTGAGTGCTTGTGTGCATACTCTAATGCATCTAGTGTGAGATACCTTGGATGTCATGAAGTGACTACTCCCTTGAGTATGGATACCCCTAGTCACCTTGTTATGTGAAATGGTTTTGGATTGATGATTTATTTTGGTTGATTGATATCTTGTTGTGTTGTATGTGGTCAACATTAATTTCTTTTGAATTTTCTTATGATTGGATTAGTCACCCAAATCTCTTTTTGTTGTCTAGTTTGTGGCATTAGTCACATTTGATTTATTGTTGCAATGGTGCACCTTTATGATTTTATGTTGAACTTTGGAATTTCTCCCACTTGGGTTTTTCTTTGAGTTGTACGGTGGCTATTCTGAATCATGTTGTTGACCATGTTTCGTGATAAGTATCATTTCTATCATGTTCTTTGTGGACCGTTGATAGTATGTATAAGGGAGGACATCGCAGAGATTGCACCGTAATTGTATGTGGGAACAAAATGCATTATGCAATTTATATGTTTGTGTGAGTGTTGCATTAGGTAAGGTTGCATGAACTATTCAAATTTCTATTCGAAATAACATGGATATATGTGTCTTTTATATTAAGTTTTAGTATGTATGTATTTCATGATTTTTTAAAGCATTAAAGATGTAGACTTATTTAAGAAATATTAGATGATGAATAAATGATCAAGGTGATTTTTTGGTTTATGCTTAATTTGAGTTATATTACTCTTCGTGATTAATTATGCATATCTTAAAAGTTAGTTAAGTTGACTTACATTAGCTCTTTCTTGAAGTATAAATGAGTGATTGTTGTGATTGGCATATTCTTTTGGTGATTATGAGTTGGGTATATCTTCTTGTTTGATCCTTATTAATAGGGGGTGTAGCACTAAGGTGCGAATCCTTTTGATTCTTTACTAGATTAGTTATCAGCTTCGAGCAGTAAGCCTCATTTTAGGGGAGGAGGGTGGAATACCTACCCCTTAGTTTGTCTTTCTATTTCAGTTTTTGAACTCTTTTAGACCTTTGTATGTATGTGTTAGTTATTTTAGTTAATTTTAAGGATATTCATGTATTACTTTTCATTATGCTATTGATCCATTGTTTAGTTGTATTATATCATCTATTTGCATATGATTTATGATTATTTCATGCTGGTTATGTATATGTTATGATGTCAATTTGATTATGGTTTTCTAACAACACTGACCCTATATCTATATGCACATGGATCATTGTGATGTTTTACATTAATTTTTGTTGTGTTTGGTATGGTATGGGACATAGTCATAGTTACTTGCTTCGACAAGATCCACATAATAAACTAGTCTCAACCATTGTATGCTATATTATATGTATGCATGTATGTTCATCTTTGTGATGATAGGTTTGTAGGTACTAGGCTACGTCTTCCCTGAATTGGTAGGAGTGAGCGTTCCCTATCGCAATATCTCAATGGTAAGAGAGGGGAGATAATATTCAGGCCTAAATCCATACCCTAAACCCTTATTTTTTCCTATAAAGAGAAAGGAATCTAATTGACTATCTTGTCTAAATTTGTCAAGTGACATGGATTCGTGAACCTTTTTGTGTGTGCTTGTGTGTCTGTTTTAGTTGTTTTTCTGTTCCAGTTGGTTTTACTATTTAGATGGTTTTTAGTCGATTTAATGATTCTTTTGGCTTGATACTCACTACATTAGGTGTTCCATTACACAAATTGAAGTGTTCCAAGTCTCCAAGTTTGCACTATCCTATAGATACTCCCTCCTTGTTAAGTCCTAATAATGGAATATTGGCTTATCACAACCCTAGACTTCTACTAAGGTTCATACACTTCCTATACACCTCTATGGTTTCACTGTACTCCAATCAGACTATAAATTCTTACAGTAAATAGAATCTTAGACTTTACCTTATTTCCTTAAGCCTGCAACAATGTTCCCTTCTCCAATATGGGAATGGTCATGGAATCAAAAGTGTCACTAAGGTCCTTGGGTACCTTCACTACAATCTTGTCAGTCCACAATGATCAGAATTTGCAAGAAATGCATCTATAAGAAAACACTGTGTTTCTACTCCTCCTCTATCAGGCTGCAACAGTGAATGTTTCCTTCAATACAAATTGTGAATAGGGAACCAAGACTCCTTACAATAGTTTTAAGACCTTAAAACACCATAAGGTTAAATCCCAAAGTGAAAAGTGACTATTCTAATCTTGCAACCTTAAACTGTCACAACATCGCATTAGCCTAAGTGCTCAGATTACACTAGGGCTTGATGGATTAGTTTAAATTTGGGTACTTAGCATTGATACAGTCATTTGGAAGGGTTCTATTGTCTTAAAATACCTCAATTCAATCAGTATTTAGTCCCAAGTTCACTTTTGGTCTGCTGTTGCACGCCTTTCTCCTTCTCATAGGCTAAATACATACCCAATATTTAGCCTAGGGCATCAAAGTTCAAACCCCAAATCAACTTCCCCGACTCTAAGCCTTTTAAATTCCTTAGAACCCTACCTTAAATTACTCTACACCTAGTGGTATCGATTTTCCATTGTGAAATAGTAAGTTAGGGCCACATCTTCCAATCCAACCCTAATTCTTGTGGTTTTTCAACCCGCAGACATAGTTTTCCCTCTAAATCAAGAAAATGAAAACCAAATTAAACAAAACAAAGTGAAATAGAAAGGTAATTCATTAAGGAATGTTATGGAACCACTGGATCAGAAGATGGAAGCTGTACACGGCCACACAACTCAGAACAATGCTCAGAAAATAGTGAAATTTCATCAAAACTTGCTCCAGAATGTTATTTCTGGCTCTTTCCTGATTGGACAAGCCTCTTCCCACATAAAACCAACTCCCAAACTGATCCAAATGATTCAAATTCAGTTAGGTTTGTTGGGATCAGAGTTGCATACTCGAGCAACATTTTAGTGAAATGTTGCATTGACAACATTTTCACAATGTGCAACTTTTGACAACATTAAGGCAAGTCCTAAGAAAGCCAACAAGTCAGCATCCCACCAAGAGGAAAATGACTCAAAGAACATATAAATGACCAAAAATAGGTACAAAAGACCCAAGAACTATTGGAATAACTAAGAGGGGGCGGGGGGGGGGGGGGTGAATCAGTGGCCTCAAAAATTAATCCAAAAACTTTATACCACATATATAAACCTCTAGTTATCTTCAATCCTACAATATGTATGGCCTTAAATAATCTTATCAAATAACTACTGCTCGGAGGTTACTGTTTATCCTTATTCTTAAGCTTTACCGAATAACAGTCTAGTCTTTACCGAAATACAGTAAATAACTTAGTGTTTATCGATCATCCAGTTTTAGTAATGTGTAAAGAAAAACATTAAAGCAATGAACCATATACACATTTGACACATGGATTTTTAATGTGGAAAACCTATTAAGGGAAAAACCACTTGGGACCGGTAACCCAAAATTTTCACTCTTCTGAAGTGAGTTCGGTGAAGAGCCAACCCTGTTAAAGGTTACAAACACACTGTTAAGTGTGACTTTATTAGAGGATTTAAATATAATAGTTTATCATTTGATATCTGGCATTCACTATGCTATCTTCATGCAAAACTTTTTGATACTCCTTGGGATGTATCTCAATATATAAAAGGATAGTTAAATCCTTCTTGGTTAAGAGACTTTCTGATCCAATGGTTAAACTGAAACAATATATGATTTGGTCATAAATACAACTAAACTTTGTAGATGTTCTGATCTATTGTAATCTCATAATACCTTTCTGATCAATGTTCCTTTTCTCCACTTCTTTTTGCTTGGTGATGTTGTTTCTTCTTTGTCTCTTAGTGTCCACATTAAAATTTAGCTCTGTTCTTTAACTTGTATGATCAGGTCTGTATGAAGACTTCTTTCTTCACCATTATTCTCTTCAGCATCCTCTTTTCTATTCACCCCCTTTTTTCATAATGAATTAGCTTGTCTCTCTTATAGACATAATTTTGACCATTTCTAAGTCCTTGTCTTTCTTTTTCTTGCCATGATCTAGAAATCTCACCATTCTTGCTTTAAATCTTTCTTTAGTTTTATCCCATAGATTTCTCCTTGACAATTGGAATAAAACTATCTTAAAAACTCTAGCTTATCTCTAGATTTTAACTGGTCGATGAAAACAATGTAGTTAATTAGTTAACTCTATATTTAGCTCCTGCAAGCTAAGTCTTTTGTCATTTCTGTGATGACATGTAATTGATTGAATGTGTGAAGATGTTAAGTTGATGATCATGCAAGGCATTAAATCAGTTAATGTAGTGTATTATCATTGATGTCAACTTGATATAATCTGTATGGTCATGGAGATAATGTCAAAGAATTCAAAGAACTCATGAATCAAGGCTATGCTAATTAGTAATGCATACAAGTGTAGTATTCACTAAGTGAATGAATACACCGACGAAGTGCACCTGAAGGTCAGAGTAAAAGAACAAAGTCACAGTGTTGCCAGATGAGGAAATGCACAACATTACCGATGAGTAGAGTTACAGTGTTGACCGACGAGAAAAACATAGAGTAGCTTGACAGAGAAGAAAAGGATGGAGATCCCGATGACAACTAAAGTCACACCAATGAAATAGTCAGTCATCACTGATGACTAACTAAAGTGATGACCGACAGAACAGAGAGTTCAAAAAATGACAAAATATCTAGCTGGCAGAGCTAAATATAGACTTAACTAGTTGTCTACTTTGTTTTATTCGACCAGAGATAAGTGATTATTTTAAAGCTGATTTGTACAGTTGGCAAGAAGATATCTATGAGAAAAATTAGGAGTTATGCTTTAAAATCTAATTGGCTGGATTGTTTATCACACCAAGAATCAAGAACCAAGAAATAATGAATATTATTTCTATATAAGAGACAAGCTTAATTCATTTTCAAAAGGGGATCAAGGGAAGTGAAAAGAAAGAGGATGCTAAAGAAAAATTGATGAAGAACAACTTCATGTAGTCCTGATCAAACAAGCTAAAGGGAGAGCTAAGGAATTCTGTAGACACCAACGAACAGTTAGCACAACATCACAGAGAAGAAAGTGTGGAGCACAAGGATTGAATTGATACATTGGTCAGAGAGGTAATGCACTTAAATAGATCTAAAAATCTACAATTCAAGTTGCAATATGAACAGGTCATAGTGTTTCAGTTTAACCATTGAAGCATCAAGTCTCTTAACTGAGCAGGACTTAATAGTCTTCTATATATTGAGGTACATCTCAAGGAGTGCCAAAAAGGTTGATTCATGAAAGTAGCATTGGATATTCCTATTGACATTCTATGAAAGAGGCTGATTCAAGGATGGCAGCATTAGATGCCTGATACTAAGTGACAACCTCTATGTATAAAATCCTCTAACAAGGTCACACCTAACAGTGTGTTTTTAACCTTTAACAGGGTTGGCTCTTAACAGGGCTCACTTTAGAAGAGTGAAAATTTGGGGTACCGGTCTCAGTGGTTTTTCCCTTAACAGGGTTTCCACATTAAAAATCCATGTGGTATGTGTGTATGATTCATTTCTTTACTATTTTGTATCTTACATATTTGATTCTGGATTTATCGATATACTTTGCATATTTATTGTGTTTCGGTAAATAGATGACTTCTTATCGGTAAACATACAGAAGAAGGTTAATAGAGAAATCAGACAAGTAGTAAATTCATATAAGTTATTCAAGGCATTCATCTTGTAGGACAGAGGATAACTTGAGATATAATTTATGTTTATGGTTTAGTAAAGTGTTGATTTAAGGATTAAATATTGAGGCCACTGATTCACCCCCCCCCCCTTCTCAGTTATTACTAACATTCTAAACTTCAATTTTGATCAGTGTTTAACTCCTTGTTTTCTCGGTCTTGACTTCAATTGTCCTTGGGCATCTCTATCCATCAAGATTGTTTGTCCTCAAGGAAACACTGTGACTTTCAGTTCTACTCAGGTATCTCTTTGGTTCTGCTCGGTAATGCTTGCTCGGGTTTCTTTCTTGGGTATCACTGTAACTCTTCTCTCGGGGTTCTCTATATGTCGGTGTGCACTTTCTGTCAGTGTTTGTTGTCACTTGGTGTATACTAAACTTTTATTCATTAGTGATAACATAACCTTTATTTCTTTGGTTCTTTGAAGTCTTTGACAATATGAATATGACCAATCAGATTATATCAAGTTGACATCATGACAAGACATTAACTGATTTTATGTCTTGCATTAACTTTCTGCATCTCGATGATCATCAACTTAACATCTTCAAGCATTTAATCAGTTATAGTTCATCAATCTCTCCCTTTGGCATTGATGAAAATATACTACATAATACTAATACAATATAAAATATATCAGTTGTAGTTCATTAGTCTCTACCAAACTTATTGGTCTATAACCAATACAAATGTTTGACTCTTGATAAGCTCTTCTATCTTATATTTTATTCTTGTAGAGTACTCTCTTGACTCTTCATTCCCTTCACTGGATAGATGTATAAACTTTTGATTATGTCTCTCCCTTTGTTGTAGAATCTTCTCTCCCTTAGATGAATGTTTCTTTGAATCTTTCTTTGATGTTTTCTCTCCCTTTGACTGTTCCTCTCTTTGATGGATATCTCTTTTCCCTTAAGTCATCTCTCCCTTTGGATGATCATGAAAGATATTTCATATGGATAATATACTCTCTCCCTTTGACATCAATTCCAAACTCTTTTCTCATTTATTTTAATATATTCCTTGAATTTCCCTTTTCATCAGCAATACAATAACTCTGGTGTTCGGTGCAGATAAGTACCTTGCTGTGTACAGATGTATCTTTGCAATCCATCTCTTTTCTTTCATCAACATGAATGATCTTTTGATTGTGTGTAGGTTGATGCAGTATCCTAGTCAGCTTACTGACCAATAGACAAGGGTCAGACCCCTAGTCTCTGTCTTAGGTACTCAAATGTATCTTTAGGCAATGGCTTGGTGAATATGTCTGCTAATTGTTCCTTGGATTGAACATATTCTAGTATCACCTCTTTCTCTTGCACTTGTTCTCTTAAGTAATGATACTTGATAGCAATATGCTTTGTCTTAGCATGCATGACTAGATTATTTGAGATGTTTATTGCACTTGTACTATCACAATAGATAATCATTGGTTCAAGAATTTTCACATTCATACCTTCCAATAATTATTTGATCCATGCAATGTTAGAGAAATTTGTAGCAATAGCCACATATTATTCTTCTGCAATAGATTATGAGATGCATTCTTACTTCTTGCTGATCCATGTGACAAGTCTATCACCCATAAAGAATGCTCCTCCAGTTGTGTTCTTTCTATCATCTAAGTTTCTAGCTCAATCGACATATGTATAGACTTGAAGCTCAAATTTTCCTTCTCTTTTATACCATAAGCCATAGTCTTTGGTATTCTTTATATATCTCATAATTCTTTTGACAAAATTCATGTGTGATTCCTTGGCATTAGCATAGAATCTTGCAACTATTCCAACTGCATGTGCTATATCTAGTCTAGTATGAACAACATACATTAGTTTACCAATAATTGATCTATATAAGGTCTAATTTACCTTGGGTGACTTGTCTTCCTTTGTCAGCTTGCATCTGGTTGCCATAGGTGTTCCAATTGGCTTGGAGTCTTCCATCTTGAATATCTTGAGAACTTCCTTGATGTATTTGGATTGTGTGATGTACACGCCTGCATCCTGTTGAAGAATCTCTAGAATAAGAAAGAATTTTATCTCCCCAAACATTGACATCTCAAAATCTTTTCTCATTTCATTAGCAAATGATTTGCATTACATATCATTACCTCTAAAAATGAAATCATCAACAAATATCTCAGCAATTAAAATTTTATTATCAGTATCTTATTTTAAATATAGATGACTATTTTCACTTGTTTTTACAAATCCAATACTTATGAGATAGGAGTGAACTCTTTCATACCATGCTCTAGTTGCTTGTCTCAATCCACACAAGGATTTTTGAAGTATACAAACCATGTTTCTCTTTTTAGGATCAACAAACCCTTCTGGTTGTTCAATGTATACCTCTTCTTCTAGTATTCCATTTAGGAATGCATATTTGACATCCATTTGGTATACCTTGAATCCTTTGAAAGCAGCACAACCAAGTAAAATCCTAACTCCTTCTATTCTAGAAATGGGTGTAAAGGTTTCTCCATAGTCAATACCTTCTTCTTGTGCATACCCTTTGCATACCTTCTTCTCATTCAACTTGTTTTTGAATATCCATTTGGTACTGATGACATTTTTGTCATCTCATCTTGGTACTAGTGTCCATGTTTTGTTCTTCTCAATATTCTCTATCTCTTCATTCATAGCACTGACCCATTCTTCATTTTCAAGTGTAGTATTAACAGATCTTGGCTCAAAATAAAAAATTAAACATCTAGTGTTTATTGACTTACTTCTTGTTCTCATTCCAGCCTTCTTGTCTCCTATGATCTGGTTCTGTGGATGGTGTCTTCTGACATACTTGGCAAGTATTGGTTCACCTCTTTTTTCATCATCTTGACCTTCATTCTGATCTTCATCGCTTGGTACATCATCTTGAGTAATTTCCTAATTTTTGGTGTTTGCAGCCTGATGCTCAGGTGCATTGTTCTGTCGCTTGGGAGAAATACACTATTGCTCAGTAAAAGTGTCAGGTTGTTCATTGTAGACAAACCTATTTTAGTCTTCTGGTTCTTTTATTCTTTCTTCATCATTTTTCTCTGCAAATTCATCTACTCTAACATTTGCACTTTCAATGATTCTGTTAGAGGACTTGTTAAGACATTTATAAGCCTTGTTTTTGGTAGAATACCCTAAAAATATTCCTTCTTCACCTTTGGAGTCAATCTTTCCATTTTTGTCATCTTTCAAAATATAACATTGACTACCAAAAATTCTGAAGTAACTTACATTGGGTGTGTATACATACCATACCTCATAGGGTGTCTTATTGGTGTCTTTCTTCAATTGAACTTTGTTCAATGTGTAGACAATAGTACTGACAGCTTCCCTCTAGAATGTTTGAGTGATTACTTTCTCAATCATCAGTGTTCTAGCTCAATGAACAATTGATCTGTTCCTTCTCTTAGCAATCCCATTCTTCTATGGTGTTCTTGGTACAAAAACCTATCTTTGAATTCGATGCTCATTAAAAAAGTTGGTGAATTCATCATAAATAAATTCTCCTCCTCTATCTGATCTTAAGCATTTCAGTTCCTTACCACTTTGTTTTTCCACAATAGCTTTATACCATTTAAACATCTTGAATGCCTCTGATTTCTCTTTTAAGAACATAACTGTCATCATTCTAGAATAATCATCTACAAATAGAATGAAGTATCTATCTTCATAGTAGCGATTTGTTCCCATGGGTCCACATAGGTTAGTATGGACTAATTCTAGAATGGAATTAGATGTATAGGTTTTTCTCTTGAAACTAGACTTTTTCATTTTACCTTTTTGACAATTCTCACACATGACATGGTTGGGCTTTGACATGCTCGGTAAGCCTCTTACTTTCCTTTTATTTCTTATTCTAACCATGTTGTCAAAATTCAAATGACATAACCTTTTATGCCATAACCATATGTCTTCATTTCTAGTCATTAAACAAGTGGTGTTAATATCATCAAGATAGAATAGGTTACCTTTTGTTTGTTCACCTATTCCTATCAACCTTCCTAATTCATTAAAAATATTTTCCTTTTTATTCTCAAATGCAACTTGGTGACCTGTGTTATTCAGTTGTGAAACACTCAATGGGTTATAGTTAAGTCCTTTTACCTAGTATGCATTTTCACATCTGATCAGATTATTCAACATTATAGTTCCTTTACCTTCAACCAGACAAGGTGGGTCATTACCCATTCTTACTGATCCACCATTATAATACTCAAAAGTTTCAAACTTTTCCTTATCTCCAGTCATGTGGTGACTACAATCACTATCAATAATCTAGAAATCATTTTTACTCACCTTAGATATGAGTGCAGTCTCAACATACCTTTCCTCTTCATCTGAATCATCTTTCATAGCAGCAAATACCACCTCAATATCTTCATTAGATTTGGTGTTAGTATTATCAGCTTTGTTCTCAACCAGATAACAATATTTCCTCCCTTTGTCTTTGTAGTCTCAGTTGTCTCTTCTGTCAGATTTTTGGTTGCTTCGATAATCTCTGTCATCACCTCAGTCAAACTTCTTTTCATATGATCAGCCACAATTTCTATCTTCTTTTCTTTTGTTAGGACATCTAGTAGCAAAGTGTCCAATCTCTTTACAATTAAAACATACAAGTGGTAATTTACCTTTGTATCTACCTTTGCCTCTCTGCAATCTTCTAGCCATTAGTGCTTCAATATCATCAAGTTCTTGGTCATCACTATCACTTTCACTATCATTTCTCATAGAGTGTTTATGACTTGGTTTACTTATTTTCGAACAAGATTTGAATGTAGACTCAATAGATGGTAAGACACTGTTGTCAAAGTTATTCATCTCAAATGAAATAAGTCTACCAATCAGACTATCTAGAGTAACAATGTTATTTGATATTGCTCTCATTTCTTGTATAACACACACTCTAATACCATAAACAAGCAATAAGGTTCTGAGAATTTTACTTACCACTATTTCTTCTTCAATTACACCTCCTACTCCTGGGATAGAATTGACTAACTCTTTGATTCTGCAACTATACTGAGTGTTTTTTTCTCCTTCTTTCATTCTTAGGTCGTCAAACCTTCCTCTTAGGATTTCTACCTTAGCTCTTAGCACATTTGCATCTCCTCCATGTACTAGCTTCAATTTGTCCCAAATTTTCTTTGCAGTGGTGCATGTTTTGACATCTTCAAATTCATCATCAAAGATTGAAGAGGCAAGTTCTATCATCATAGAATTGTGTTCATACTTTTCTCTCAATTGATCAAGTGTGCGAGGTCTAGTAGGAAATACATATTTAGTATCCAAGTATTGAGTAACATCATTTCCAATACCTGATAGGTGGATTCTTATCCCGCTTTGCCATGATGCAAAGTTATCTTTGTTCAACTTAGGCACATCTCTTTTTCTCATCTTGTGATCTTTTTCTTGACTATTTAAACTCCCTTTCTAAGCACACAAGCTTTGATACCAATTGTTAGAATAACTGAGGGGGGGTGGTGAATCAGTTGCCTCAAAAATTAATCCAAAACTTTATACTGTAACCACCTGAATTTGGTCTATTCCGACTATGGACCCTATTTTCCCTAAGTGTGATCATATCCTCGAATATGTCCAAATGACCTTGTTACTGCTTGGCATAATTTTTCGAATCAATTTAATGTCCTAGGTGATTTTTATCACTGAATTATATTAACTATTATAGCCAAACAATTCAAATCAATTTAAACGAATTAAATCAAACCAAATACAAACATGACTATAGTATTTAATTATAAAGGAATTAAATAAATCCCTAAAATCAATTACCCACTTGCAATTAACCCATTCCCCTACCCTATTTAATTTAATTAAAATGGCTATAGTCCCCTTAATTATTAAAAAGCAATTAACTTGTTTAAATAAT
This sequence comes from Thuja plicata, assembly GCA_018584345.1. Classification (NCBI taxonomy): domain Eukaryota; kingdom Viridiplantae; phylum Streptophyta; class Pinopsida; order Cupressales; family Cupressaceae; genus Thuja; species Thuja plicata. The sequence continues at coordinate 5,270,292 of MU226051.1, read as the reverse complement.
TAAATTCCTATTTTTGAATGAATTAAATAAGTTTAATTCATTTAATTAATATTCCCTTAAACCCCAACCTAACCTATCTCAACCACTTTTACCCTGGCTTCTAACCCATTTTAACCCATTCCACCCATGCTAATCCAATCCTAATTCTAATTCTACCCTAACCCACTTCCTAATGTTGTCACATTCCATTAAGGAATGATTAACAACTCCACCCACTTGAGAAAGTCAAGGAATCTAAAGATTCCTTTCTCAAGTCCACCTTCTCAAGCCACCCTCTTACACCCTTCCCATGCTTCTTTAAGGCTTTCATTAATGCCTCATTAATGAATATGCCTTAAGCCCATGTCTCCTCCATGCCTCATTAATGCCCAAAGCATTAATGGCTCTTACACCACCATTAATGAGTCCCTCAACTCATTAATGAGCCTTGTCTCTCCTCTCTCTCTCTCATTCTTCTATAAATAGAAGCCATTTTTTAGAGCAATTAAGCCTTCATCCCATATTGTAAATGCATTATTTTGCTGTTGGAATAGACTTAGCTCATACTTCATTTCATAGTTCATGCTCATACATTGTTATTATGTCCATTTTTAGACTAATATGTATTGTTCATTGAATAATAGTTTGTTTTTAACTAAATCTTTCATGCTAGGTTGTTTATGTAACTGGTATTTAGCATAAATCTGAGGACTTTTATGTTATATGCTACACTCATCCTAGTTAGAAAGCAATAAGTTGATGTTATGGTTTATATGCTCTTTAACCCTTGTTTTTCACTAACAAAATAACTTATTGAAGTGTTGTGTTGCAGATAACAGGTGCACAAATATACACACACATATACCACATATATAAACCTCTAGTTATCTTCAATCCTACAAGATGTATGGCCTTAAATAATCTTATCAAATAACTACTACTCAGAGTTTACTGTTTATCCTTATTCTTAAGCTTTACTGAATAGCAGTCTAGTCTTTACCGAAATACAGTAAATAACTTAGTGTTTACCAATCATCATGTTTTTGTAATGTGTAAAGAAAAACATTAAAGCAATGAACCATATACACATTTTACACATGAATTTTTAATGTGGAAACCCTGTTAAGAGAAAAAACCACTTGGGACCGGTAACCCAAAAATTTTACTTTTTTGAAGTGAGCTCGGTGAAGAGCCAACCCTGTTAAAGGTTACAAATACACAGTTAAGTGCGAACTTTTTAGAGGATTTAAATTTAATAGTTTATCACTTGATATCTTTAATTCACTATGATATCTTCATGACAAACTTTTTGATACTCCTTGGGATGTATCTCAATATATAAAGGATAGTTAAATCATGCTTGGTTAAGAGACTTTTTGATCCAATGATTAAACTGAAACAGTATATGATCTTTTCATAAATACAACTAAAATTTGTAGATGTTTAGATCTATTATAAGCTCATAATACCTTTCTAATCAATGTTTCCCTTATGTTCCTTTTCTCCACTTCTTTTTTCTCTGTGATGTTGTTTCTTCTTTGTTGCTCGGTATCTGCATAAAACTTTATCTTTGTTCTTTAGCTTGTATGATCAGGTCTGTATGAAGACTTCTTTCTTCACCAGTATTCTCTTCAGCATCCTCTTTTATATTCACCCCCTTTTTTGTTTTCATAATTAATTAGCTTGTCCCTCTTATAGACATGATTTTGACTGTTTCTAAGTCCTTGTCTTTCTTGTTCTTAATGTGATCTAAAAATATCACCATTCTTGCTTTAAATCTTTCTTTAGTTTTATCCCATTGATTTCTCCTTGACAATTGGAATAAAACTATCTTTAAAAATCTAGCTTATCTCTAGCTTTTAACTGGTAAATGAAAACAATGTAATCAATCAGTTAACTCCATATTTAGCTCTTACCAACTAAGTCTTTTTTCGTTTCTGACCTTCAATTCTGATCGGTGTTTAACTGCTTGTTTTCTTGGTCTTGACTTCATTTTTCCTTGGGTATCTCTCTCCTTCATTGTTTTCTATCCGTTGGGAATTTATATCCATTAGGCAATAGTGTGACTTTCAGTTTTGCTCGGGTATCTCTTTGGTTCTACTCGGTAATGCTTGCTCGGGTTTCTTGCTAGGGTATCACTATAACTCTTCTCTCAGGGTTCTCTATCCATTGGTGTGCACTTTCTGTTGGTGTTTTTGTCACTTGGTGTATGTGTGTAAATTTATCACACCTTCATGATATTGATTTATTTAACTAAAATTCTATGGAAAAACATAAACAATTTAAACTAAAGAATTGCATTTAAATCAATAAACATCTCATGGTTCTCTAAATAGTATGCTAGTAAAGCTCTCAGCCTTAATCTCTACTAGTGACAATCCTAGAATGAGAAATTGATACAAAAATATGCCTAATCTAGCTCAATTATCTCTCAAAATGATGATTCATAATTCAAATGCTCATGAAATTCTCTACAAAATGCTCAATTTTCTATTGAAACTCTCAAAATGCTCAAGATTGCTATGAAATTGCCTATAGGTTTGATGATTTGCATTCGAATTATATAGGATTCTTATGCTTGAAAATGGCTTGTATTTATAGTAAATTCCCAAGGGTAGGGGGTAGAGTTACTTGATCATGATTAAGCCTTGGTTGAGTGAAAGTCTATGGTTTCAAATGGGGGGACAATTTAAATTGTTGTCTCAAAGGTTGAGACAGAGGGAAAAATTTGAGTGATTGAGATTCAATTTTGAAAATGAGTGATTGAGATTCAAATTTAGGAGTGATCCATGTGCTTTTGTGTTTTCAATTCCCATTGGTTGCTCAAATTCAAGTTGAAAGATATTAGTATTATTTAATTCAATCAATTAATTAAATTAGCCATGTAGAGATGAATAGGTTCAATTTGATTTTTGATTTAAAACTATACAATTAATTGATTGAAATCAATTATATAATGTTGATTGATCCTTTTAGGCTTAAATTTGATTATTTGATGTCATGGTTAATTAATCCTTTGATTTAACTTGATTTTGTCCACTTTGATTGATAAATGTCTATTTAAAATTATTTTGATACATTTTGAAGCATTTGGCTGAGATTTACAGATTTGGATGATTCTAAGACACCTGCCCAGTTTTGGCTGTCTACAAATGCCCCTCTTTGAATTAATGTGTGAAGCACATTGATTCAAAGAAAATTGCATGTCCTGATCACTGAATTGATACTGATTGATTGATTGATAAACTGATCTGATTTGATAACCTGATTGATAACTGATCTGATTTGATAACCTGATTGATAACTGATCTGATTTGAAACCCTAATTCACAACTCTGATTTGATAAGATACACAATGCTCCATTGATAAAAGTTTGAATTTTCAATGCCCCAGATTTGATATAGAACTCTGATTTGATGATATGATGATGCCCCCTTGGGAAATGAATTGAGATGACATTTAGACGATTTGGTTCAGTTTGGGAAATTGAGATTCATTTCCCAATAAAATCAATTTGAAAATTCCCCAGTTATGAGAGAAGATGAAAAAATCTATGATTGAGAAAATGTTGTTGATGTTTTAGATAAGGTGATGATATTTGGATATCACTTGATGTCAATCAGAATCACTTGGTTGATGTTGTATTGATGTCAATCAGATAGCATAAGTGTTTTGAAGGATTGATTGGATAAACTGATAATTCACTCAAGATTGAGAGAGACAAACAAATGGATTGATTTTCCTTCCTCAAGATCTAGAGTTAGGAAATTTGATGTGTGCAAGATAAGAAAATAGATGTTTGGATAAATGATTGATGTTAGATGAGCAATTGGATGATTTGACTAATTTATATTCAATTCGCTTGGATTTGATGGGAAGATTAATGGTGTGAGGCTGATATATAGAGGCATTTGATATGATTTAGGTGCAGATGTGATTCAGGTGATGAACAAAGTTAGATTTCCCCTAGATGATCAGATGGTGAAGTTGCCCCTAGGTGAGAAAATGTATATTGATGATATCCTTGATGTAGCATTGATCAATTTGATGGATCAAACATTTGAGGGCATTGATTAGGACATTGATGATGAAATCATGATTAACTTCCACCCCGTTGATTAAGGAAAATTCCATAAACATACAATTAATATATCATGAAAATGAAATGCAATGCAACTAATTGTCACTAGCTTTAGCAAAGAAATGCCATAGAGATATATTTTCATCATTGAGCGTTGTGGAACTAGGAGTCGATACAATCCTTAATGGTGTCACTGCGACCATAAGAATATGAATTTGACTTTTATCTCATTTGGTAACCTCTTTAGGAACCTAGTACAACCCTCACTAGTTGAATGACCAACTATGGGAGTATGAATACTGGTTTCAACAGATTCAATGTTGCAAGTGGATTTTGGTATTAAGATATGGAAGATCTAAATATCCAAGGTATCCTTTTGTGTAAACAAACAAAGGTTAACCCTCCTTCCTATATGAATGTCCTTTATGGTTCTTTGATGAGGATTTCGTTAGACAAATTCACACAAGTTAGGGGATCTTCCTCAAAACAATCACACAAAAGTCAAGAAAAACATCACGTCTCCATCATCGCCAATCTAGTTGAAACATCATCGACTAGCTAAAAATAACATGACTTGAAAAGGTCAATGAGAATCATCAAAAATTTCAAGTGTTTTGCAATGTATCCAAATTTTCAATAAGAATTCCAAACATTCTGATCATTTAGATGTTGTCAATTTTTAATCCTGATAAAATAAGTCAATGAAGTTCAAGGATCAAGTTATGCAATCAAACTGTTTGGATTGAACAATGATATCCATCAAAGGTTCCAAAATATCTCTCCTCTAAAATTCTAAAAATCTACATCTCTCATGTGACCAAGATGTAGCACGTCTGAATCCGTTTGTACCAAAAAACCAATGATTTTCCCCCAAGTGAAAAATGAGACCATGTGAATCTTGAGAAAATGAAACCTTGAATGCAACAATGCAGCTCAAAGACTTTAAGCAAGATTTTTGGATTTTTTAATGTTTTTGGATTTTTCAGAGATTTTTTATTTTTTAGAGATTTTTTATTTTTTAATGTTTTTAGAGATTTTTAGAATTTTTTAGAATTTTTTTAACTTTTTTTATTTTTTTATTTTTAGATTTTACCATCTCTCAAATAAGATCACATTGGTTTGCCCCCAATGTCTAGCAAGGTATAGGACATGAAGGATGGATTTGCAAGCTGGTGGATTAGAGATGGAAAGGCCATGCTGGATGAAGCATGTGAATGTGACCCATAGAACCATCTCCTCAAGATTACCCAAGCTAAGGAAAAAAGATATAGCAATGAAAAACATGTTTTGGGATAAGAAATGAAATCCAATGATGCAATTCTAGATAGCATATAGGATAAGGATCTATTGTCATGAAAACGTGTAGTCCAAAAGAGTGGACATGTCAAGAAGACTTTGATAAAAAAAATTGCACGTTATGTCCTTCATTTTGATCAAGACCAATGGATAAATTTGGGTAAAATGTAGATAAGATAGCACGATCAGGATGAAGGGGTGATGGAGGATATGAGGGGATGGTTTTGGTATTATGGAAAGAAAATATAGGAATAGTGAAGGTGGATTGGGGAGAAGCAAGATCATGATAGGGTAGCATGCAACAAGTGAATAAGCTGATAGAAAGATAATGGATGTCAAGATAATTGATGCTCATGGATATGTTCAATCTTTTCAAGACCAAAGGTAAAAGAGGGAATATGGATGCAAGTGAGATAAATGATAGGAAGATGGAGAATAACATGGATGAAACTTGCCCCCAAGTGTAGAGTGCAAGAGGAGGAATTATGCATGATGCATGTTTGCCAGGTTTTCATCATGGTACTTGCCCAAGGTGCCACAAGAAGTTGTTTTCACCATAGGATGGATTTATTTCTCTTTACTTTTGCTACCAAGGCACCCGTTTACCAAGTTTTCACCAAGGCACTTTTCTCTTTGTTCAATTTTTTTCTTTTTTTTTATTTTTATTTTTCAAAATTTTCCCAACATCTGGATCTTTGGACAATGCTCTTCTAAAAAATATGCTATAATAAACCATGAATATGGCTAGGATGCTCAAATATATTGATAAGGTGATGATAAAGGACACATATGGAGGATACGGGTAGATGGTGGTGAAGGTTTTATGCCATAGATTGGATAAGAGGGATGGAAAGATGGAAAGTATGTGTTGGATAATGAATGTGAGGATAAGAAGAAGGTATGTTTTGGATGGAAATGTTGGCAATATCAACTTTGACACACACTTTGAACGGTGGTGGAATGATGGAGGAACAATGGATGAAGGAGGTGAGGATGTAGCTAAGATAGTGGATTTTGGGTTGTAGGAACCCAAAGTAGACTTGTAAAGTGGAAAATGTTTGGAAGGAGATGGAATGGAAGCCTTTGGAAGATTGAATGTCATGATTTTTCTTTTGTGTGCAAGTCTTTCAAAAGTGACTTGGGAATCCACATAGTCTTTGATTTTTCTTTCTTTTGTGATGCTTTTGGATGCATTTCTTCAATGAGGGATTTTGGAACCCACATTTTCTTTGATTTTTATTTTTGTTGGGTGGACCTTTGTGGCCTTTTGGATATTTCATTTTGCTTGGTGGACCTTTGCGGCCTTTTTGATATTTCTTTTTTCTTTTCATTCACATGTCGATTAGATGGGACATGGTGATTTTTATACACATGTGGATTCTTGAATTTTTTATTTTTATGTTGCACATACAAATTTCTTCCAAAAGACTTCGGAATTTTGGGTGAATGGGAATAATATGGAGGGTACATATGGATTGGTGTTTGGAAATTCAAGTATGTATGCCTTCGTTGATCTTGATACATGGTAGGGTAACTGAATGGAGAGCTAGGGATGGTAGGAATGGTTGATGGAGGAATATACGGACCTAATGTGGATGGAAGGGATGAAGAATTTAGATTTGGGACATAGGAACCCAAAATGTATTTTGAGGATGGTGAAGGCATATGGTTGCATTTGAATGGAGGGAGATAAGGTGTGAAAGGGATATCAATATCTTTGGCATGAGTCATATTTCCAAGGCTCTCATCTTTAAGATTTATCTTTATTCCAATAGACTCATGAGTATATTTAATAGGAGAAACTTTGATAGGATCAAATGAATCTTGAAGGTATTTATTATCATGCAAGGAATTTGGAGGAATGATGGTTTCTTGATGTGAATATGGAGGATCATGACAAGGAGTTGATGGGATACTTCGATATTGAAAAGGATATTTGGATGGTGTAGAGAGGGTGCTTTGCTCTTCATTTTCAATATGTTCATTGGAAATGATGGAAGGTATATCTTGATATTGCTTGGGAATTGGACTAGGTATAGAGCATGGAAGACAATTTTTTCATGAAATGGAAGGATATCAGCTTGGAAGACATGAAAGGGTGTAAGGGGATCATCACAAGCTTCTATGGATATGGGACCTTCATCAAATATGGGAGGGAATTGTATAACATCTTGATCTTGATCTTTATTGATACTTGTTTCTTTGCTCTTTGGATTATCCTCTTGACATGGAGCAACTTATAAGGACAAGGTATATGCTTGGATATGCATGGGAAATATTTGGAAGAATGATGGAGAATCCTTTTGAATAGGCATTGAAGCACATGAAGCTTTGGGGTCCAAGATCTTTGAGGCATGGAAAAAAATTTCAGCAAGATGTAAATTGGCTTGGGTTTCTTTTAGAGGTAGCCCTTGAGGGTAGACATAGTCAATGTGGAAAGTATCATCATTAGGCTCACTCTTTCATGGAGGAATTTTGGATAGTTGTGAAGCTTTGTGAGATGGACAAAGGATGAAAGGAGTAAAGGCTACAAGAGAAACCTTGCTAGATAGAGGTTTTCGGTTTAGATCTTGCTTTAGAGTGGTACCTTGCTCTTCATTATTTTTATTATCTTGATCACAAATAGGGTGGTCATGAAATTTCCCTTGATCCAAGATAGGTTTGTTGCACTTAAATGTTTCATTTTGTGAAGAAGATAAAGATACAGATGGCCCATCATCGTAAAGAAAATGACAAATTGATCTTAATGATGGATTTTTAGATAATGTATCCTTTTGTTTTTCCTCATCCTTCCTCAAGGTTGATATGTCATAGTTATGAGGAAGCTTAGCTCCTGATTGAGCTAAATTTAGGAAATATGCTTCTTTATCCCGCTTCAAAATTAAGTGCATTGTTTCCATGAACATTGGATCTTGGGATGATTCCAAAATTTGATCTTCAGTCAATTCATCATTTTGATTCCTATGGAGATTTTGATCTTGGTTTTGGTAATTATTCTCCACCATTGGATTGATTCATTTCTCAAATAGATTCATCATTATAAATGTTTGAAGAATTTGATCTATCTATTTCACTAATAAAGAATAACTCCAAAAAGGGTATCAAATATGATTTCAAAATTGTTCCAAACCCTCAGGAAATGCCCCATGTTTTCCCTTCTTTGTTTTTAGGTGTCATTTTTCTATTGGTAAGGGTGACTTCACACTTATTAGGCGGTGATTAGAAATTGTCTACGCGACACTTTGTAGTTAGCAGGCGACATTTGCCTGTTGATAGGCGTTGTGTTAAATTTTTCCCGGTGTCACTTTCCAGTGACTTACCTGGTGTTTAAAAGATGTCAGGTGTTGTTTTAGAGTTGCAGGCATTACATAACTGTTTGCAGGCATTGTTTAACTGCTCATACACAACATTTGGCAGATCAAAGTTATTTTTTTCAATTATTTTGGTTTTTAAAAGTTTAAGGGTTATGATCAGGTCTGCCAAAGAATATTCTTTCTTGAAAAGTAAATACAAACTCAACACACACATCAAATTTGCATCATGTCCCTAAAACAACACTAATGTGTATGTTCTTGGTTGTTTTAACAAGTATAAAACAAGAATAGCTTCCACGAAATCTACCTAGAGTTAGATTTGGCTTTTAACATTTGGCTCTAAAAGGTATCTTGCTACTTATTTGGTATTTAATGAACACCTCCGTTCTAAACTATGTCAAGTTATTTTACCCCCTTGCGGGCTTCCCACACACACAAAAGTATGATTTTGCGCAATCCTGAAGGACTACTCGAGGAATTGAAGAGACTTGCACACAATTTAAGCACCATCCCATTAAGGAAGAATGAATTTATTTATAGTGGGTCAGATAGTATCACGGCAAAAGGGATTGTCTCCCACTTTGGGTCGTTCCCTCTCACTGTCCTCATAAGGAAATTCTCGGGAGGTAGGCCCTCTAAAGCTTTATTTTAAATAGCATGTATATGAAAGCAATAAAGTGAACTTGGTTCAACAAGTTTGGGAATTTTATTTACTTAAAAAGTGAAGAGCATATCCCTATTGTTGGTCCTTGTTCAAAACAATTCAAGCACTATGATTCTTTTTCAACCTCGTTACAAAAAGGTTCTTATAATTGAAGTATTTGGTTAATTTGCCTTCCTAATTAGCTAGATTTAAATGAAATGCCACAAGTTAAGCAAAAATAAGCTTGATAAGTAGATTACCTCTTTCGAAGATAGCAATGGCTAGGTGCTTTTCTGAGTTTTTTCTTGTTTTTCAACTCACATAGTGGCGATCGTTCCCTCTCCGGCTCCTCCAAAAAGTTAATCAACACAAAGGCCAAAGTGAAGAAAACTTGAAACCGAATTGACAAATGCACCTAAGTTCTTTTGATAAAATTCATCAAATCAAGTTTAAAGAACCTAAAGCATAAAAATCAATTTAAAGTAGGGAACTTCTTTTTGTATGCACTACTAATTTTCAAGTAATGATCATACAAATTTTCTTCTACCTCTAAATTTTCTAAAATCTTGGCACTATGAAAATATTTAGAGTACTTTTTGAGAGCTCTTACCTCTTTTGTTTCTCTTGTAACTCTGAGTTCTGGCTTCTACAACTTCGGATGCTTGTTCATTTGCTGGGAAAACACAGACAGAAAGTTAGAAATCAAAATTTAGTGATTTAACAACAAAAGAACATAAAAAGAAACATGCAACATTTAACAACTAGCAGTCTAATTAAACTATTCCTAGGCATTATTTAAAATTGCATAGGCATTGTTTTCCAGTGAATTAGATGTTATTTAACTCTGCTAGGCATAAATCTTTAAATGATAGGTGTGACAGAAACTGAAAATTGTGTAAAAGAAAAGATACTATGTGTCATTTAAAACTTTGCAAGCGGATTTTCCCAAGGCACGTGTGATGCTTTATTGTCACAGGCGTGACAATTTATCTCACAGGTGGCACATAAATAAAGACAAAAAATAGAAGGATTTCTATAGGCGTCAGTTAACTTCTGGAAGGCATCATTGAAATGTGCATAGGCATCATTAAAATGTTCATAGGCATCATTAAAATATGCATAGGCGTCATTAAAATGTGCATAGGTGTCACTTCCCTGAAAATCTACAAAATTTGCACAAAGTGAAGCAAAAACACATACAAAACTTTGAAAAATGATGAAAAAGAGGCCTAAAGCCCCATGGTGGGTGCCATTTGTGTGTGAATTTATTACAGCTTCATCAGATTTATTTATTTAACTACAATTCTATGGAAAAATATAAACAATTTAAACTAAATAATTGCATTTAAATCACTAAACATCTCATGGTTCTCTAACTAGTATGCTAGTAAAGCTCTCAACCTTAATCTCTACTAGTGACAATCCTAGAATGAGAAATTGATACAAAAATATGTCTAATCTATCTCAATTCTCTCTCAAAATGATGATTCATAATTCAAATGCTCATGAAATACTCTCCAAAATGCTCAAAATTGCTATGAAATTGCCTATAGGTTTGATGCTTTGCATTCAAATTTTCTAGGATTCTTATGCTTGAAAATGGCTTGTATTTATAGTAAATTCCCAAGGGTAGGGGGCAGATTTACTTGATCATGATTAAGCCTTGGTTGACTGAAAGGATTTGAGATGGTTTCAAATGGGGGGACAATTTAAATGGTTGTCTCAAAGGTTGAGACAAAGGGACAAATTTGAGTGATTGAGATTCAATTTTGAAAATGAGTGATTGAGATTCAAATTTA
>MU226051.1:5236519-5259091 GCA_018584345.1 Thuja plicata | reverse complement strand
TTAATTCAATCAATTAATTAAATTAGCCATGTAGGGATGAATAGGTTCAATTTGATTTTTGATTTAAAACTATACAATTAATTGATTAAAATCAATTATATAATTTTGATTGATCCTTTTAGGCTTAAATTTGATTATTTGATGTCATGGTTAATTAATCCTTTGATTTAACTTGATTTTGTCCACTTTGATTGATAAATGTCCATTTGAAATGATTTTGATCCATTTTAAAACATTTGGCTGAGATTTGCAGATTTGGATGATTCTAAGACACCTGCCTAGTTTTGGGTGTCTATAGTGTATACTGAACTTTTATGCATTACTGATAACATAACCTTTATTTCTTTGGTTCTTTGAAGTCTTTGACAATATGAATATGACCAATCAGATTATATCAAGTTGACATCAATGACAATACAATACATTAACTGATTTAATGTCTTGCATTAACTTTTTGCATCTCAGTGATCATCAACTTAACATCTTCAAGCATTTAATCAGTTATAGTTCAATAAGAACCACTTCTGCAACCAAACTACAAAATTTGCATAAAGCACTAGAAACAAGATAGTCCAATGAAGTAAGGCATCCTTGGTTTATAAACATACCAGAGGATCCTTGTCCACACAAGATGGACTAAGACAAAACATAGGATAATCTAGAACACATCCTTTATTATATTGAGAAAAACCTAAGAAAACTCAAGTCCTAGGTTCCCTACACCACTTCCACTCTAACTGACACATATCTAGTCTAATCTCTTCAATAAAAGAACCACAAAGCTTCTCAAAAGAGAGAAGCTTCACAATCGCAAAAACCTAAAACAAACAAATCCCAAGATGGAGAGAACCCATTTTTTTTTTCTATCGATACAAACTCATCATCTGCAACATTGGCCTGGATGGGAGCAAGTTAATCCAATGCTCTATGACCTATATGTGTGCTATTAAGCCATTTCTTTAGAAAAATATTGCAATAAATATTCACAATTTGGTGAAGAGTTTTCACTATGATGGATCAAATAGTCCTTAACCAAATCTAAGGTGATTCACTTCAGCTTGGCTGACTTTTTGTTATGTTCAGTCAATTAAATAGGGTTTGTTGCAACTAATAACTCACATTAAAATTTTAGAAAATAAATTTTTTATACATAATTACTAAAATTAGAACATATATGCTGTAATAGGTGAGTGCATAATGAATTTAAATAAAAGAAACTAGATAAGGTGTGTGACATTCAATTTGACTAAATAATCAACTAGTTTGACTAAGAAATTAGCAAACTCTAACTGCTAATAACTCCTAATCAAAGTGAGACACACTTGAAAAGTGACACAAACACAGACACACATTGGCACTTATGCAACTCTCACTTACAAAACTTAACTCTTGCTCTAATCAAAATGATGCAAAAAGTAAATGAACAACTATCTAACAGTTGCCTAGAGTTGCCAAACAAAAGCATAAGATTAAGGAAGAACAATGAAGAATTTGGAAAAACAAACAGATCTCTATTAGTATCATATCAAGAAAAATTATACACCTTACTGGACACTCCAAAATATATGGAACCCAACAATCTACCAGTAGAGACTCTCTGTGTTTCAATGTATCTCCTTGTTTTAAGACCAGTTGTGCCTATGACTATCATGTTTAGTCTTGAGTCCATTTCAAAATTTAGTTCCAATTTTAGCTTGACTCTGATAACCTCTATAGTAGGAAAATTCCACTTTTATGTTGAAGTGATGGGTACTTTTTTACTTTATAGATATGGGAACTAAATGGTCCTTGCGACACCACATGTTAGAAACTAAAGCTTTGAAAATCCTGTCAATTCATTTCCATCAGTAGGTCTGCTAATTCTTTGGATATTTTTGGAACATCTCTGTATGCCATTGTGCATAACTAACATTTTACAATCTAACTTAACTGAAAAGGTGTTCATTTCTTTCCACCCGCTGGCCTCTGATGTTAGAATAACTTAGAGGGGGGGGGGGGGGGGGGGGGGGGANGGGGTGAATCAATGGCCTCAAAAATTAATCCAATAAACCAACCAAAACTTTATATCTCAAATATAAACCTCTAGTTATCTTCACTCCTACAAGATGTATGCCTTTAAACAATCTTATCAAATAACTACTGCTCAGAGTTCACTATTTATCCTTATTCTTAAGCTTTACCAATTAGCAGTCTTAGTTTTTACCGAAATATAGTAAATGACTTAGTGTTTATCGATCAATCCTATTTTAGCAATGTGTAAAGAAAAACATTAAAGAATTGAACCATATACACATTTGACACGTGTATTTTTAACGTGGAGACCCTGTTAAGGTAAAAACCTCTTGGGACCGGTAACCCAAAATTTTCACTCTTCTGAAGTAAGCTCAGTGAAGAGCCAACCCTGTTAAAGGTCACAAACATGCTGTTAAGTGAAACCTTGTTAGAGGATTTAAATGTAATATTTTATCACTTGATATCTGGCATTCACTATTCTATCTTCATGAGAAATTTTTTGATACTCCTTGGGATGTATCTCAATATATAAAGGATGGTTAAATCATGCTCAGTTAAGAGACTTTCTAATCCAATAGTTATATTGAAACCGTATATGATTTGTTCATAAATAAAAATAAACTTTGCAGATGTTCAAATCTATTGTAAGCTCATAATAGCTTTCTGATTAATATTTCTTTTTGTTCCTTTGCTCCACTTCTTTCTTCTTGGTGAATTTTGTTTCTTCTCTGTTGCTCGGTGTCCGCAGAAATATTTAGCTATGTTCTTCAACTTGTTTGATCAAGACTGTATGAAGACTTCTTATCTTCACCAGATTCTCTTCAAAATTCTCTTTTCTATTTACCCCCTAATTCATAATGAATTATCTTGTCTCTCTTATTGAAATTATTTCACCATTTATAAGTCCTTGTCTTCCTTGTTCTTGACGTGATCTGCAAATCTTGCCATTCTTTCTTTAAAACATGCTTTAGTTTTATCCGACAGATTTCTCCTTGACAATTGGAATAAAAAAAGCTTTAATCTCTAGCTTCTAACTGGTTGATGAAAATAATGTAATAAATCAGTTAACTCCATGTTTATCTCCTGCTAGCTAAGTCTTTTGTCATTTCTAAACTCTAGTTCTAATCGGTGTTTAAATCCTTGTTTTCTCGGTCTAGAATTCATTTGTCCTTGGGCATCTCTATCTGTCGGGGTTGTCTTTCTGTCGGGCAACACTATGACTTTCAGTTCTACTTGGGTATCACTTTGGTTCTTCTTGGTAATGCTTTCTCGGGTATCACTGTGACTCTTTTCGGGGTTCTCTATCCATCGGTGTGCACTCTCCATCAGTGTTTGTTGTCCCTTGGTTTATACTAAACTTTTATGCATTACTGATAACATAACATTTATCTCTTTGGTTCTTTGAAGTATTTGACAATATGTTTATGACCAATTAGATTATATCAAGTTGACATCAATGACAATATAATCCATTAACTGATTTAATGTCCTGCATTAACTTTATGCATCTCGGTGATCATCAACTTAACATCTTCAAACATTCAATCAGTTATGGTTCATCATCTGAATTGTTTCTTCAATTATCTACTTTTCAAGGTATAGAATGAATCCTACATGTCTTTACTAAGCTTACCTGAGTAACATGCCCTACTCTGTGTGGTTCCACAAAGTTTCATAGTACTCTTTTTTTGGAAGACAAACGTATTCCCATGTGGCTCTGACATCTCAATGACTAGTTTTTGTGTTACTACAATATATCCTTCTGGCATTAAAACCACAAGCCAAAACCATTGATGCACACTGCATAAAGCTAAACACAATAGTTGATCTTCTATGCAGACAACTAAAAGAAAACAAAAGAAAGGAAAATGGTTTGGACTGGTACAAGATTACTTAGTCCCTAGGATGCTTTTGCATCTGAAGTATCTTGGGACAAAAAATGTCATTTTAATGAAAATTCCAAAGAAAATACTATCGTATAGTGTTCCTTAGTCTTGATTGAGGATGATAGGCACATGGCCGCTAAAATGGACTTGCATAGTGCACTTAGATTAACAGGCCAAATCCACAAGGCTGGGGCAGGACCTTGGGTGATTCTACATGGTGCAAAAAATGTTTTAAAAAGAAAAGAACCATAACTGCAAGATTTCCTTTGTCTTGATCAAGGATGAGAAGCATGAGGCTGCCATGTAGGACTTGCATACTACAGTTTGTGGTTCTAACATCTAACTTGAAAACCAAGTGATGTCATTGATACTTTGGATGAAGAGCAATATGATGATTTGTATTGATTTTCCAAGTGCAGTTATGAAAAGAATTTGAAATCTATAGCAACAAGTAGACTACATTAAAATTAATTCCTATGAATAAAAACACCTTGAGTAGACTACATTGAAATCAATGCAATAAGGCCATGTCAAGGCCATAGTTAGTATTTTATGTGTGTTTAATGCAATTGGTATTGGATGTAAGGCCATTAGTGCCACAAATGTACGCAATTGGCCTATTGGGCCCTATTGGTCAAAGGTGGTCAAATAGGTTGAAGTAGGTTGAATAGGCATTTGAATAGAGGAAATGGGATATTTGGATCATATTTGATGTGTTTTTTAGGTTCACAAAGTTATTTGGTGTCAAAATGTCAAATTTGATCAAATCTTGCAAACGTTTCTCAAAACTTGTGTTCAAAAAATTCAAGGTTTTGAAAGGGGTGATTATTTTGGTAGTGAAGATGAGAAGAAAAACACAATTCATTAGTTACATGTTTTGTATATAAATTGGGTACTACTTTTTTAGGTAGTTTTAGCTCACTATTTTGTAATGTAATTTTTCAATTTCATGTATTTTATCTCCTATTTATTAGGTGAATGAGATGAAGGTTAAATGTAAGAGTCTTATAATGTTGAGTTACCTCTGGATCTCAAGTTTTTGATACTCCTATTATGATCTTTCTCAACAATTATTTTATTCTTTGTTTTTTTTAAAATAACATATTGGGTGAATTTTAGAGGGTGAGGTTCTTGTCTCGAAAGGGTTGATTAGAGAAGGTACATGCACAGGTGATGAACATGCAAATTTTCCTAATCACTACTGGGAGCTTACCTAGAAACAGATGTACTATTGTGATAAAATCATCACAAGTCCATTTTTTGTTGGGTTAAGACCCTAGTAGTGCTTGGTTAAATTTGCATGTTTTTCACTTGTGCATATACCTTCTTTGATCAAATCTTTTGGAGTTTGTTGAAAACAAAACTGTGTACTTCTATAGGACAGTCAACACAAAATTGAAGGATCAAACAAGACTTGATCAAGTTGCAAGTGGACCGTACACTGAAATAGTAAGTAATGTAGAATAAAAAAATAAGTAATATGTCGTGTCTATATTTTTTTATTTTCTAAGATTACATCCATGTTCTATATTCACAGAATGGTTGAAAATTGAAATTTACAATTCGATAAAAGTACTGATGGGTGTTGTTCCCTACACTCTCAATCAACAACTTGCCTTCATCTTTGGTCTCAAGTTGCCTCCATTTGTTGTTCCCTGCACCCTCAAAAAGCATTAGATAGGCATATCTGTTATCATGGATTGACATGTATAACTCAATACACCCTGTAGAGATTAATGTATTTCACAATTTGCAAAATATATCACATTACTTTCTATCTCTCTCATTTGATGGAGTGTAGGTAGCAGAAAATAGGTATTTGTCAGATGTGTCTTCCTAGAGCGAAGGAAGCATAGGAATGGAAGAAGAAAGTGAGTCATGTAGTATGTCTAAATTAGGAAGATCAACTAGAGGTCAAAATACTAGAAGGAAATTTAATAAACACATGAAATATTTCCTTTCTCAAGGGGGGTCATGTGCTTATGATGATGAGAGAAAAGGTGACATTGAGGTGCCCTTTAAGTACCAATATCTACAGAAACAATGGGTCCCCAAGGAACTTCCTCCTATAAACACTAATTTTAGTGTTAAAGGCAAGATATATCACATTGCACCATCGTCAATACATGGTTTGGGCCTATTTTCCATGGATGATATAAGGTCTCTTAAAACAAAGTTGTTGAATTGATGGAGTATGTTGGAACTTGTTAGAATTACAAAAGTTGGATGCGAATTGTTCAATATAAAAAAATCTTGTGTAGGTATGCCCTCTCAGAAAATTATATTCAACGAAAAGACAATGAAAAAAGTAAAAGAGTGGCTATATACATTGATGGAAGGCCAAAAGAATCAAGGAATATTGTAGGTTTTATGAATAGTATGCGACCTCTATCAACTATTAAGAAACCCAATTGCATATTTGAGGTGCACGAGGGAAATCATGTATTTATATGTGTGATAAAATCAATACATGCAAGGGAAGAGCTGCTTATTGATTACAATTTGAAACGCATAGATACAAACAATGTCACTATCATGGGGGTGCAAGTACATACTATGTACCATTAAATAATTGAATTTTTTTGCTAGCCACATCTAGAGAGTCTCCTCACCATCCACCTCATCTTCATCATCATCTTCTAATGAAATTTATTAGTCTGGTCCTTTCTAATTATTAGTTAACTTTAAATAATAACACAGGGCCACAATATGAAGTAAACACATAGAGGGGACAATGATGATCTTGCAGGCACTTCTTCCCAGTAGGTAAACCTCTTTTTTATTGTACAATAAATTAGATAGAATAAAAATGATAAATAGAGTTTTTATTATGTTCTTTTCATCACTATTTTGGATTAATTCTAATAGTGTTAGTAATATAGTTGTCAGAGACAGGTGGTGAGTAGAGAAAGGGGAAGGAACCTACAGTCCCTCAGGAGGAGTCCTTTGATAAGGACCTATATGTTGATTTCAGTATTTGTGATGACCCGGCCTCTGCAATTAAAAAATTCCTCCAAAAATTTGGAAAAAGAGTGACTCAACTGGCATCTATATTCCCTTCAACTCCTGAGTCACAAAAGAGGGCAACTAAATTGATGCACCTATCTCAAAATTACAGAGTAATTATTAGTGTAATTTTTAATTATAAAAAAAGTTCAATAATAGTTTATATGTTATACTAGTCTTTTATGTCACTAAAAAATAAGCGTATGTGTTGCTTTTACAAAAACATTTGCGTAATTTTGATCCTCATGGCCATGATGAGGGTACTGCAGGTGGTTCAGGTAGATCACATGTTGGACTATCTATTTTTTATGTTCTAACAATATTGTCCATGTTAATCACTGCTTTTATTATGCTCTAACAATCTTATATTTCTTCAGCACCTGTTAATGATTATTTACTATTGCCGCCTCGTATGATGACAGGCTCAAATGTAGTGCCTCCTGCAATGTCAGCAATGTGTAGCATGGCCATAGACACCATGGCACCACATACTCGTACATAGATTTTATTTTCTCTATCATTATATATATGAATCACATGATGATGAATTTCCTAGTTGTACTCGTATTCCTAGTATGGGAATGGTGAAGGATTTCATATTGCTTGTGAGCAACGAATAAGGAGTTCCCTTGAAAATAGCAAAACTTCTAGGTACTTTAAAGATTGGACCTTTCTTTTACTATACAATCATATCTTAATTGCACCTTGCATTCAATATGAGAAGCTTACATCTATTGTATTCTTATTTTATACTATTATATCCTTCTACTAATGATCCCGTGATTATTTTGCAGGGAATGATGTTTTTATGATAAACTTAGTGACAAGTGTTTGCGGATATTCGGGCCCACCCTTTGTACATGGTGGAACATCATATCCAAACCAAAACCCCAATCCACTATTTTGATTTCTAATCATTGCTAGGATAGTTATCATTATATCCATTTCTTAAACTATATTAAAGGTAAGTTCACTTAATTTTCGAATCTAACACTATTTTTTTTCTTAAAAGGTGGAAAGTCCAAGATATAAAGTTAAAGGATGCTCTTGTAAAGAGTATGAAAAACTTATTTGGACCTCATGCATTTGAGAAGGATAGGCTCCTTCAAAAATTTGGTTTATGTTTGAGGTATATTAGGGACCAGCACAGGTGTACATTATCAAAAAACCCGAAGTAACAACTCCCCCCTTGCATTCCTGATTTAGAGTGGCAACGTCTTATTATGGATGCAAATGAGAAAAATGAAATTAAAAAAGGAATTACACCACCAGAAAACAAAGGAAGGTATGTGATACTGTTAAGAATGCAATTGTGTACTAAACACTCTTTATATTTATATGAACTAACTTATTTCAATTTCTTCATAGATTGTCTGACACATCGAAGGCAACAAAGGAAAGACAACAAAAGCACGAGCAACACAAGCTCATCTCTAGTGGTTATTCCAAACTTGTTGCACGAGTTGTAAGTGTTAATATTATTAGATTTATATGAGGAAAAATGCAATCTGTAGATGGATTTTAACACTGAAAAATAATAATTTAATCTTTATAATAGTTATTTATAATTTTCAATCTTTTTTGTTTTGATGAAATAATGAAATAAAATTTGACGATACCAAACAAAAATGTAGGGCGCAGAGTTCAATATAAGTCTCACAGAAGAGGACAAGAGAATTGGCTTCCAACAAGGCTATAAATCCGTGGTTGAAAGAATAAGAAGTGCACAACGTTCTACTGATGGATCCTTCATGGTAAGTAAGATAAATGATGATTATTTCAAATTTAATTATTTACCAATTAGTTTATTTGATGTTAAGTTCCAACATAAAGTGAGTATATTTGTTTTAAGTAAGCAAACAATGATAACATGAATGTGTATGAAATTGGAATGTAGCCTGCCGATTCTGGTACACAACCTGTGCATGATGATGTTGGTTTGGATGTGCATCATAGTGATGGAGGTATACATTTGCTATTCAATTTTTTATATGTAACTATTAATACAAGTAAACATCTTAAATTTATTGGTGTAGTAATACAAATTTAATTGCAATAGGTGTTTGGATAAATGTAACAATTTGTATTGTAGTTGCAGAGAGTGTAGAGGCTGCTATTAATAGGTAGGTTGAGGTTGAGGCCAGACAACCTGATCTTGAAGTTGATGATGTGACTAGATCAGGTAAAGAGCTATATGATTATGTCCTTTAAAGTACTAAAATACTTGTAACAAATTATAATAAAATGTTTTTTATTTAACCCTTTTATATGTTATTTCAGATGACCCCCCTTTGCATAAACAAAGACCTAGGTGTGCATTGAGATCTGATGAGAGGAGAGATGATCATGATGACACCGATGCTCCTCTTAATGATTTCTTCTTAAAATTGAGAAAATCAAAGAAAAGAAAGAAATAATTGTCATCTATGCACCTTAATTGATAATGACTGATTTTTATGTGCCAATGAATTTAATTATGTGCTATTGAATGTTCATAAATTTTATAAAGTGTTAATGAATTTTGTCATGTGATAATTAATGAATGTTACATTTTATTAATTAATGAAATAATGAATTAATGTTAGATGTTAGCGGGGAATTTAAAGTGATGTTAGGGGGGTGGGGCCAAATGAGCTTCCAGCTTCACGTAGTTGGCCCTATTTAGTATAGAATATAAAAATATTCTCGAAACAAAGTGAAGCTCAATAAGGTTGTTCCTTACCTAGGGTGTCAAATGTAGCCTTTATCCCACTCTCAACATTTCAAGGCTTCAAGTGGTATTCTGATATTGGTTTCTCCATCTCCCACGAACATATTGTCTTTCTCCTAAGAACTCTTACCGAGCTTTGATACCACTTGATGTAGAGCTTATAGCTTCACTTGTCCTCTAGGACTAAATCTCTCAAATTTTTTAGTAGATCTCTTACTATAGGCTCTACACCTTTGAAAACTATAGGCTCTACACCTTTGAAATAAATTCTAACTTCAATATAGCATCCAAACTTGATGATTCAAGTTCCTATTTTGGGTTGATTTGGACAATCACTCTCAATGAACCTACTTGGGTATACCAAATATTGGTAAAACACAAAAGGCTATGCAAAATTGAGCATTGATCATATGGTTTTCTTGAATGCATTTCTTGTTTATGATGATAACTTAGCAAGTATAATATGAAAAGAAGAGCTCGATGGAAAAAAAGTAATAACATTAGATTATTTGATGTAATCATACTTCCTTGTTCTTAATCAAAGTATTTGTGACCCTCTTTTATGTTCTGGATACCTTCTAGGCAATTACTAGACCTAATTATGACCTTATCTAGGAGTTTGGACGCTGAAAACATCATTTTTATGAAGTTTTAGTCCTTTATTTTTTTCTTTATAGGGTAGCGTGACCTATATTCCCATTCTTTTGGCACATATGCAAAATATTTTAGCGCATATACATATTTTAGTAGCGCATTTGTTATATATTGGTGTGCATATGTTAAATTTTGTTACACATTAATAATTAAGTAGAATAATGCATATGTTGTAGCGCAATTGAGACATACATATGTTCCTCTAGGTATAGGCAAAAATGAATTATAGTTTTGTATAGCTTTATCCTTCTAAATATTTTGATGCTATCAATATCTTGGGGAAGTCCTTTGCGATTTGTTCTTACATTAGATACATGTTAGGGAACTTCATCTCCTATGTTGTGGATCTTGGATATGAGGTCTAAGGAAAACTGTGAGGCTTAGGAATGTTCATCTGAGCACTATTTTGTCCTTGTACAAGTGACCTTATCTTTCCAATCTTGAGACCCTTTGGAACATTGGTCTTATACTTTTCTTGGATGATGTCAATCCCGTTACCTTTTCACATTGGTAGTTTATCATTCAACATTACATCGTGTGTGTTCTATGGTTGCATTATGGTTGGATTCATGTTACTAGTGCAATTAATTATGCTTGCAAAAAATGTTGTGTTTGTATTGTATATTGTTTCCTCAAGGGTTCTCAAATGGGGCATGGTAAGCTTGCTTCAATGGAGAAGACTGCCTTCAAATTGCCTTATATGCTAGGATATAGATTAGATATTGGATGCTTTCCTTCAAATCTTGAATTCACTTTCTTTCTTGAATTCTTGAATGCAAAATATTGAGTGTGATTTCTTACATTGATCCATTGGCCCTTATTTTTTTACCTTGATGTCAAAGACACACAAAGGCACAAGTATTTAGTTGATCATTTCCTTCCATTGGTATGGTTCAACATTGATATGATCACATGACATTGGTATGGTACATTGTGGCATTCATTGTCTTGTTACATGAATAAGCATTGGTGTGGATATTATGGTACCTTGACATTTGAATTCAATTTCCTAATACATGAAGAAGTATCTTATTGATTTTAGTGTAGTATTTGTTTGGTTATTTGTACTCATGATTGACAATTTACTTGTAATGTTCTTGACATACTCTTGAATTTAGGTTTTAATATCATCTTGGTACAACTACTTTCTTCAATATGATAATGTGTACTTATGAGTTTGACATATTTTGGTATGAACATGAAGTAATTTTCTTGTTACACATTCATTGCATCTCAATTCACTAGTAGTCTATATGTCTTATTTGAACCTTAGTATTTATGACCTATATATTTCTCTTTAAATAAGCAGTTAAAATCTCATCAACTTTCGTTGAGAAGACCTTAATTTCTTATTTGATACAAAAATACATATGTTACCAATACCCTGCATATAAGTTCTATATGTTATTAATAACAAGATGTATATGAGTGTCTTTACAAGGATACATCTCTTCTCTCAACTGAACTATTTGGTTCCTATAAGTATAATTAGAAGGTTATTTCTGTGTTGGTTAACTCTGGAAGTTAGTGGCACTGAAAATTCATAAAATGGTTGTTCTACATTACCATTTTGGGTTGATGCTTTTGAGTCACTACTATAGTGATAGTTGACTTTTTGCAAAAAATTTCCATCTTTGTTCATGCAGTATTCGGTTTTGAATATCAATGAACATACTCTTCCATCACATGGAAAATACACTCCTATTTGGAATACAAATTGTTGTTGTATAGAAATTATATGATGGTTTGGATGCTTGTTTTAAAATTATTATGGTTGAAGTTGTTGTAAATGTCTAAATACATTATTACTATAGAATTCCTTGTACATAGGGTCAAAATGTCTATTGAACTCTTCATTGTTGATATTTAAAAATGGCATCATTCAGGTATCATCATACGCGAGCTTATTTTGTGGTCGACATGTGATTTTTTTTGCCGAGGCATCATTGTTTATGTTTTGGGTACATGGGTTTTATTATGAAATTAAAGGCATCATTAAAAATGATTTGTAGTTTCATTATGACATAGCAAATATCATTCTTGTTTTCCCTAAGGCAAAACATGAAAATAGTTTGAGGGTGCTTGAAGTTTGTGGTTTCATTTGGAAACCCTAGCTCTGAAAGCTAGGGTACAGTTGTAGAACAAAGATATTGTGTTAAATCCAAACATTGATTGTGGTGGTTAAAGGGTATTTGGATTACTTGATTCTTTTCTTCAGTTAACAGGTAATCTTATTCTAAACTCCTTCAGTTATTGGTATAAGGAAACAATTTTGTGAATTGGTTTAGATATGATGATAGTTGTTGAGATGGTTTAGATTTAGAGTTTGAGATTGTATGTTTAAAAAACACTTATTCACTATGAAGGAAATAATTTATTATTATTTGAATGTTATATATATGCATACGAGTTTTGGAGAAATAAGGAGTGAACAAGAAAAAGATTGAATAAACTGAAAATACAGTGAGAATGTAAATATTGTTGATATCTTTCAGAACTTTGAAAAGTGGGGTTTTAGTGAGTATCTTTTGAAAATAAGTATTCAAAGGTTATCATTGAATAAATTTCTTGAAATGGCACATCTCTATATATATGATGTGGGCATATTGTGTAGATAATTTCACTTTGTGCATTATATGTTTATGTCATCTAAATAGAGGATTTTTTAGAAGTTGTATATACATTTATTTCTGAAATCTCAAATAATGAGATATTCTAGAAATGCTTTAAAATGATACAGAGATGAAACTTTGTACTTTTCTAATCTGAGACATATTCAATGAGAAACACAAGCTAGTGTGCCATTCTTGATTTTCATCTAGTGAGGCATATATAGCTATTGACATATTTTATAGGGAGTGAGGCATTGCTAGTGAGGCATTTATAACTAAGCCAATGAGGCATTTTTTAGTGGTTTTTCTACCCCATGAGAGTTTTCCACTCAAAAGAAAATGTGTTATGTTTACTCATTTTAAGTCTTATGCTCATAAGTTAATGTTTATCATAAATTGTTTCATTATATTGTGGTGGTTCATCTTTGATTTTGATCTGTCAATTTTAGTTATCATGATGCCTATCTTAATTCAGAAGTTTTCATGATGTTCATATTTAATGCTTCATCTTAGTTTAATAGAAGTTTCCTTTGATATTCATGTTTGTCTTGTTAAAAGTTTGAGTTGATGTATTGTCTTAATAATGTCTACCAACGTTGTTGATTTTGAGTATACTTGTTCTCATGATAGTTATGATCCAAAGTATTGAAATATTATTCCAAGTTCATTTGAGATTACTATACCATTGATTCACCCCCCCTCTTAGTGGTATTGTACTCCAACATGATCTACATGTGTTTCCCAAGAAATAGGAGCTTTGGAAGGTTTACCTTTGGTTATAAGGGAAGTTTGAACAAAAAACAAATATCTTTTATCAATGATCCAAAATGGTAAGAGCTGATCATTCAGCATCTATGCAACCTCTAATAATCATACAACATTGAATCATTTTATGGTATTGTAAATGTAAATTTTTATAATAATTATAACTAACTTTTTAGAAATCACTCAAAAGGCCTACATGTTGATAAATTTGCATATTGGATGACAGCCCAACTTATAATGTACGTGTGAAGGAATTTTATGTAGGAAAATAACTTATTTCAACAATATTTGACGCTCTTTTTGATACTAGCACTTCATTTACATATTTGGCTGATCCAACATATAAATATCTTACCTCAAATGTGAGCCACTAGATCCATCTTTTGTTTATATTAAGTTTAACTACACCCTTAAGGAGTGACCCAATTAACAAATGTGTGGACTACAACAGTTTCACCTATAGGCATTTGATCTCACTATAACAATAAATGGCATCCATTTCAAGTTTTTTTATAGTCCAAGGTTCGTGCAAATTTTATAAAACTATGTATTTTTCTCTTTCCTTTTCTAGGAGCATTCATAGAAGCATCATTTACAAAGAAATAATATTTTTTATAATAGTTGTGCAGTGATGATCAAAGAATATCTAGAGCACCACAGATTTCCCTGATCTTCAATGAGGGAAACAACTTTCCTCTTCATCAACCTTTTCTAACAATTATTGGTGATCGGGTAAACCTTCAGTATCATTGGAATTTGAACGAGGCATTCACTTGCCAAATGCATCCATTTAGATTTTGTCTTATTTATTTTTACTCTAGTAGGATCCTAAAAATGTGGTAGCTTACTGTCTGGCAGTGCTTCCAAGCTCAAGCATTACAATTATTGGTGGTAAGTTCAGCACCCAAGACCTAAATTTATTCTCACAAAGGGTACTATACTAGTATTCTGGTCCATTCTTTAAAGTCCACTGAGAAAAGGAGGAACTTTGTAGTTGTAATACCATTGGGCATGGTCTCTCAACTTTAGAGGGAGCCAACTATATATAAGTATAGAATTCAATCTTAATTCACTTATGTGGATGTGTCAGTGCCTCTATTCAATGTGGAATATTTTTTTCTTTACTACCCCCAATCTATTTCCAGATTAGTTATGCATCTTGAGTCTACTTTCTAATGTTGGACCTTTTTTTTCAATACTTTTGTTTGATAGCAAAGAAGCTGCATTACTAAACACATTATTCTAAGTTTCTACGGAATACTTTTACTCAACTAAGTGCACATATAATAAATCTATAAACACTCCAACAATAATTTTTTTTGTATTTTTTGTATATACTTCAATGTTTAAACAACACATGAAAATTAAAATTTACCAATCTAGCTAATACGCATACATGCAAATTTGATAATACCTACAGAATGACCCTGATGATAGTGAGAAACTCAAACCTTCTTCTTGAGCATTTCCCTCCCCAATATGGTTGATAGCCATGCATGAAGGTTTGGCTTCAAAGGTTACAAGCTGATGTACAAAGTGGTTCCTCTCCTCAGAATAAAATGTCTTATTTTTTTCCATTCTGAGATGTCCTTCTCTATACCCCAATGCTTTTTATATTCCATACTTTCCTTTTTTTCATTCCTCAATAAAGACATGTTAAAGGATGGTTGATTTAAGATTCAAGACTAGAATGGTTGCTTGTTGTTTTAGGATTGGTAATTGTAGAGTTGGAAGGTTCTAAACCCCATGAAAAATAGCCTTGGTTCCTAATTCATGACTTGCATTGGAGGAAAAGTCCACTGTTGCAGCCTGACAGAGAAAGAGCAAGAACCTTGAGTTTTGGTGTTTGTAGTACTTGCAAAGTCTACTTGCTTGAGGTTTGAAAATACAGTATTAGAGGACCCTAGAAACCATACTCACCAAGATTGTTCTATGTTCTTTTCTTCTGTTGAGGTAGAGGCCACTATTGCAGTACAAATAGGAGTTAGGACAAAAATCAGAGAGTTACATGTTTGCAAGACTGTTAAGTATAGCTAACTGTGGAAAGTGGAGTCTTAAGGGTCTATAGGAAGTTATAACCCTTATTAGAAGTCTATGATAGATGCAAATTAGTTATCCATTGTTATGATTTTGTAAAGGAAGAGTGTCTCTAAGAACACTATAAACTAAGTGATTGGAGATTGAACAAGTTGGGAGGAACTATCTTATGTAACAAGGGATTCAGAGACTTGTATTGTGAAAGGAAGTGAAGACAATTCTATTGAAGGATTAAGTGAAATTGAGAACATTATCAAATTGTAGAAGAGGTAAATACCACTACACTTCTTGTTGTGTGCACTCTGCACCAAATTAAGTGTGTCATGTATACGTTTGAAAAATGACTTTGTAAATATGAGATATTGATAATTTTGAGATGATTGTTTTTTATTTTGATATTAATCTAGGTGTGGGTGTTAGGATCAAAATTAGAGAGTGGCTCTCAAAGGGGTATGAGGCCCAAAGTAGTTGCTTAGTAACCCATTAGAAAGTTGACCAATGTAAGTGATAATATAATAAAATAATGAGGAAAACATATTAATAAGATGATTGAGAATTCCCCTTGTGTTCCTTGAGTGCTCATATTGAATAAAGACATATTGGGAAGGTATGGCCATCTGTGGGGCATTTATTTGGCATAATTAAGCCTCCTTGTCCACATGAAAGGTTTGCTTGATTCTGCATGAGTCATCCCTTTGAGCTATGCAATGACAATCCCACTTATGAGTCTATAACATCTAACCCCTATGTAGACTTCAGTAGTGACCCTATGTGGATTCATGATGTGGAATCATCCCACTTTTTGATGTTTCAATGTAATGTTTGGGCTTTGTTATGATGATGATTGATCTTACTTGATGTTCATACTTCATGTCTTACGTGTGTGTAAGCCTTATATCCCCCTTGTGTTTTTTAAATAATTATATGGGTCATGTGGATATCTCCAAGGACGGTGAGGTGAACCTATGAGCTCCACATGGTTGGGTGACATTTCCAACCATCATTGGGGACTGGTGTACTTAGTTTGAGATTAACTATGGAGGTTGTCACACCACTTCCTTCTCACATTCCTTCTTACCTTCTAATTCTTACAAATGTAAAAACTTATTGTAATGATTAAATAAATTACATAAAAAATGATTATTTGTATATTTAAATACTCTAATGGGGAGGATATGTAATAATATGATGGATATGTATATGGTAGTTTTATGTGACGCAGTGTTGGTATTGGGCATGAATCACCCATGTTTATGCTTCTCTTCTTATTGACGATTCTTGTATTTATCATCGTAACAATTCCAATAGTGATATAAAATGAACTTAAGAGTGTTTATTATGGTATCATAAGTTGATATACTCACCTTCATGCTTGTTCATACTTCTTGACAGATTTTGAATGGTTTTAAGTCAATCAGAGCCAATTTAGGCTCGTTCAAGATGACCCAATGGGCATTACAAGTGGTATAATTGTGATTTATTGGTGGCATGGAATCCCTCATACCAATTATTTTAATTTTATGGAATTTTAGGTTGGATTGGATATTTTTAGGATCCCCCAATCCTACCCTTGAGTGTAGGATTCACCCAATGACTTTGGGCACACTTTACATGTCTATCCCTCATAGATTTTTGTAAAATTATCCAAATACATACATAAAATTAGTATTTTTTAATAAAAAATGATTTATTGTGTCCAAGGGGTCCTACAGTGGATTCAAAAAGCTCCTTGATGAAGACAAATGCACAAAAAATGGATGACAATCCGGGTTTGCCACTCCCAAATGACTACAAACACAAACAATTGGACACTAGCATAGAAATGAGACTATGGAATATAAATAGGACTATGGAATGGTACACTAGTGTCCCAAAAATGCATCATATTACTTTCTAGGAACCATAGTCCACTATGGACACCATAGTCTTCAACTTGTTCCAATGGGGTTTTCGAGAGCTCTAGGCGTCTGATTGACCCAATTTTAGTTGTGTTAAAAATATAAGAGATTTTAAAAAACCTTGGGGGAGTTTTATGGAGGCTTATAGTTATTTTGGTTAGTTTTTGAGGTGTTTGAGCTCAAGACACTCCTTCACAGAGCTCGTCCATGACACTTAGGATCTACGAAATTGTCTTATTTTTTTAGTTCATTTTTGTAACTTCAAGGAGGGTCTTGGGTGATTGTAAGAAAAAATTAAACCTTTTCCAAGGTTGTGGGGGAACTTTCCCTTCAATTTATTTATTTTTTTGGTATTTAGACTTTTGCTTGTGTAGATTTGTGTAGTGATTGTTCAACCTAACCATGGGGTTTGAATTCTATATCATTGCATGATCCTTATAGTTAATGATTATATTTCATGTTCCATGTTATTTTATGTATGGTTTACCCTTTTTCCCAAGGGTTCCTTGGTGGGGTCTTACTAAACATTAGTAGGACCAAAATCATCAAACTAGTACATTTGAGGCCTAATTCAGTGTAGGCTAGAAGGGATATTTGTGGAGATTTTCTTGACGTCTAAAATTCTAGAGAATATCTTCTTTACTGAGCTGAGGTGGGACAAAAGTGAGGACAAGGGTTTCCAGATTGAGTACCAGTGTAGAGATGATGATTCAGTAACCTATGTCTATAAAACCTTCACAAATAACCCTTCTTTGGCCTCCACTGATACCTCTTCCTAGAATTAGGAAACTTTGGATACTGTTTCTTATCTATGCATGAAATGTGCTAGTGATCGTATAAAATTCATTCAGGCCTCCAGTATTGATGGGCTGCACAAGTGTAAAAGGTTTTTGCGAGACTGGGATCAATTATGAGAAGGTAAAAAACAAGATAATATTATTGTATCTTTCATTTATTTTATCCATTCATATTTTATGCCTTCTCTTCATCTTTAGTAATATATTGGATACTATGCAGTGTACATAAAGGCAAGGCTGTGATTATTCTCGACGATCGGTAGGTATAAGTCTTCCAGGCCTTACCTAGTAGCTAGGACTATAGATAGCAGAGCTCAAGAGACCATAATAGTTGGTCTCCTTCTTTGGTCCATATGATTGAGGAAATGTTTTACTTTTCGTTAGATCATCAAATGCGGCGATCTGAAAGAATTTAATAGATAATATTTTAATGTATAATGTACATTATTTTAGTTTGACACTGTACAAATTTATCTATTTCCCACACTTTTGGACTTCGAAGATAGTGATAAATAAGCATCCCCTCCTGTGTTCTGAGTAATGCAGGCCACAGGAGGAGATGCTTCTTTATCGTTGTCTTCGTATTCCACAAGTTTGCAAAATAGATAAATTTGTGCAACGTCAACTTAAATAATATATGTTATCATGAAAATATTCTATTAAATTATTTCGAATCCTCACATTTTTTGAGCTAATAAAAGGTAAAAAAATTTGTCAATAATATGGACCAAAGACGGTGACCCTCTATGATGGTCTCTTGAGCTTTGTTATCTTGAGCGCGCCCATCTGTTGCTTTTTTGACACTTATGAAAATTGTTTCAATAGTATTGCTATACGTACGATGGGAATTTTTGTAGAAAATCCACTGTATGTCTGTTGGCATCCCAACAAGTAAAATGTCAGATAGACTACATTTTCAACAGCTAGGTTCGACGGGACTACTATAACTCCGATGGGTTTTTGTATCGGACAGTCGCTGCATATACCTCGACATTTCAACAGGTATAACATCAGAGAGACTCTATGTTTGACAGGAATGCTATATGTCTGATGGGTTTTCCCGTTGGACAGTCGCTGCCTATCCATCGACATCTCGACAGTCTGTCCATCGGTGTTCCAATAGATGTATCGTATAAAATTCTATAATAAGTTTCTATTAGTATGGTAAGTTTCGATGGATAGAGATGTCTGAATACTGACGGTTACCACTTCTGTAGAAATTTCCAATGAAATAACCCCGATGGCTACATCTGTTGAATTACTGACAAATAGGTGTTGAAATTTTGATAGATAGCCGTCGAAATTTGGCCTCAAATGTACTAGTGAGTCATGGATCTAATTATAATTATTATTTATTTTTATGACTGTGATATTTATATGGGTCAATTTTCTTGTACATAAAATGATCTTAGGTTGAGTTTATGGTATGGCAACATGAAAATCACTTGAGTCAAATTCATGGTGTAGAAATGACTTAATGGTTTAAAATATATATAATTTTTTTTTCTCTCAACAAAATTATAATCACCTAAAATTGGTCTTGTCTAACCAGAGGCCTAAATCTGAAATAAGTTGCCCTATTCAAAATAAAAAATCATAGGCTAGAGTATTAATTAAAGTGGATTAATTAATTACAACATTTATATTCCCTCAAAGTGGCATCAAAGTCAACTCATCAACCAATGGGATTCAATCACATGGAACACTTGAGGATTCAATCTCAGCCATCCCTCATGGATGAATCATATCCATTGAATTCAAATTCAATTTTGAATTCCAACTTTACCTCCAAAGGAAATCTATAAATACCTCCCTTCTAAGCTCATTTTTCATATATAGTATTTGAGTAGCTAAATAATGCTTGTTTCATTCTAGAGTAAAAATTGAGCATAATATAGATCTTTTTTATAACAATTGTTATCAATTCTGTGTTTAGGAATTTTTTTGAATCTTCCATCATATGATTGTCAATTCACAATGAATTAGTGCTAAATCTGAGAGAAAATTGAGTAATTCATGTGGATCTTCTATGTAGGAAGAAATAGGACAAATTTAGTATGTTTGCTTGTTTCAATTTGATTGAATTTGGATGCTAACATACTAATCTAATGTTCTATTTAGTGTTGTATGTAATATTTTCATAATATACATTTTACACATCACATTTTGGCTCCCACCATGGGACTCTTAGCCCTCATTTTTTCATAAAATTTGAACTCTCTCTAGTAGGACAGGAAAAAGACGGTGCAAACTAGTGTCTCCGATCTTCATTTCAGCATTTTCAGGAGTATTTCATCATCTGTCAACTTTATTTCAGGGTCTCTAAAGAATATTTTGTCTTCTCCCATCATTATTTCATCATTTTTGGAGGTATAAATTCTGCATTTCATCATTTTCATATTTTATTTCATCATTTTTCGGGATAAAACAATGTTTCTGGTAGATATTTCATTGTTTGTGGTTTATTTCATCATTTTGGGTAGTTATTTCATCATTTTCCTTAAAACATCATTTTGGGTTACTGTTTTGTCATCTGAGAAATAGAGAGAAAAAATACAAAGTTAATTTTGATCATATGTATACACTAACTGATGACATGTAACTGATTGAATGTTTGAAGATGTTAAGTTGATGATCATTTAAGGCATTAAATCATTTACTGTATTGTATTGTCATTGATGTCAACTTGATATAATCTGTATGGTCATGGAAATACTGTAAGGACTTCAAAGAACTGATGAATCAAGGTTATGCTATCAATAATGCATATAAGTCAAGTATTCACTAAGTGACTGTATACACCAAACGGAGTGCATGCCGATGGACAGAGTAAAAGAACAAAAGTCACAGTGTTACCTAAAGAGCTAATGCACAACATTACTGATGAGAAAACTCAATGTGTTTCCCAACGAGAAAAGCACCGAGTAACCCAATGGAAATAATTACAGTGTTTCTCGATGAAAAAGACAAGGACAGAGATCTCGATGACAACTGAAGTCACACCGACAGAACAGTCTGTTATCACCGATGACTAACTGGAGTGTTGATTAACAGAATAAAGAGTTCAAAAAATGATAAAATGCTTAGTTGTCAAGATCTAAAAATAGACTTAACTGATACTTATTATTTTTTTAATCATCTAGATAAAGCTGGAGATAAGTAATTGATTTAAAGCTGATTTTTCTAGTTGGCAAGAAGATCTCTTAAAGATATAACTGGAGTTTGTTTTAAATCTATTGGCGAGAATTGTGGATCACACCAAGAATCAAGAAAGCCAAGAAAAGGTAAAACATGTCTATAAAGAGACAAACCCAATTCATTACGAATTGGAGTGTGGGGTGAAAAAGAGAAGAGGAAAGATGCTAAAGAAAATCTGAAGGAGAAGAAAGTCTTCATTCAGTCCTGATCAATCAAGCTTAAGAAAGAGCTAGATTTTGCAGACACTGACGAATATTGAGACAACATCATAGAGAAGAACAGTGTAGAGCAAAGGTATAGAATTGATTATATTGATCAGAGACGTAATTCACTTACAATAGATCTAAAAATCTACAATTAAGTTGTATGTATGAACAGATCATTAATGTTTTAGTTTAACCATTGAAGCATCAAGTCTATTAGCTGAGTAGGACTTAAAATTCTTCTACAATTGAGATGCATCCTAAGGAGTATCAAATATTTTGATCATGAAAGTAGCATTGGATATGCCCGATACCTATTAACAGGCCAAGTGAGTGTTTGATCAAGGATGGTAGCATTAGATGCCAGATACTAGGTGACAAACTATCTTTTAAATCCTCTAAAAAGGTCACACCTAACAGTGTGTTTGTAACCTTTAACATAGTTGGCTCCTAACAGAGCTCACTTCAGAAGAGTGAAAATTTGGGGTACCGGTCCTAGTGGTTTTTCCAATAACAGGGTTTCCATGTTAAAAATCCATGTGTTATGTGTTTATGTTTTATTAATTTATTGTTTTATATCTCACATATGCAATTATGGATTTATCGATATACTCTACATATTTTCTGTGTTTCGGTAAATAGTTGACTGCTTATCAGTAATCATATATAAGAGAGATTTACAAAGCAATCTGACAAGTAGAAAATTGATATAAGTATTTCAAGGCATTCATCTTGTAGGACAGAAGATAACTAGAGACATAATTTGTGGTTATAAGTTTTAAGGGTTGATTTA
>MU226051.1:5188186-5233066 GCA_018584345.1 Thuja plicata | reverse complement strand
TCTATGTTTGGAGAGATCAAGTTCTTTCTTGGTCTACAAATCATGCAACAAGATGAAGGTATTTTCATTACACAATCCAAATACATCAAGGAGGTACTGAAAATATTCAAAATGGAAGAGTCCAAACTAGTAGGAACATTGATGGAAATTGGATGTAAGTTGACAAAGGAGGACAAGTCATCAAAGGTAAATCAGACTTTGTATAGATCAATGATTGGAAACCTCATGTATGTTGTACATACTAGACCAAATATTGCACATGCAATAGGAATAGTTGCAAGATTTTGTGCTAATCCCAGAGAATCACATATGACTGTTGTGAAAATAATTCTAAGATATTTGAAGAATACCGAGGAATATGGCTTATGGTATAGAAGAGACAGAAAATTTGAACTTAAGGTCTTTACCGACGCGTATTGGGCTAGAAATATTGATGACCAAAAGAGCACAACTGGAGGAGCATTCTTTATGGGTGACAGACTTGTCACATGGATCAGCAAGAAGCAAGGATGCATCTCTCAGTCTACTATAGAAGAAGGGTATGTTGTTGCTACTGCAAATTGCTCAAATATTGCATGGATTAAACAGTTATTGGAAGGTATGCATATGAAAATTCTTGAACCAATAATTATCTAGTGTGATAATACAAGTGCAATAAACATTTCCAAGAATCCAGTCATGCATGCTAAAACAAAGCATAGTGCCATCAAGTATCATTATTTGAGAGAACACATTCAGGAAAAGGAGGTGGTACTTGAGTATGTGCAATCAAAGGAACAATTGGCCAATATCTTCACCAAGCCACTTCCCAAGTATGCATTTGAATACTTGAGAAAGAGAATAGGGGTTAGACCCTTGTCTACTGGTTAATAAGATGACTAGAAGGCTGCATCAGACTACATATTATCAGAATATCACTCATGTTGATGCAAGAAGAGAGATGGACTTCAAAGATAAATCTATACACAACAAGGTATTTATCTACTCCAAGCACTAGATTTATTACCAATGGATTGGGAAATTCAAGGAATATATTGTGGATAGAAAATATCTGTTTGGAAAAAATGTTTGTTTGGCATTGTTGTCAAAGAGAGAGAGATATATATCATTATCATACTGATAAAGTGAGAGATTATATCCATTATCATCTCAGGGAGAGATTATATCCATCAAAGTATCCAGAGGGAGGGATGTAACAAGAAAGGGAGAGTACATTCAAGGGGAAAGAATTGCTAACAAGAGACATCACAAGAAAGGGGAACAATCAAAGGGACAAAATTTGACACAGAAAGAGAATACATCACATTAGAGAAAGAAAGATTCTACATCTATCTAGTGAAGGGATTGAAGATAGAAAGAAAGCTACAAGAATCAAATCAAAGCTATTTGAGCTTACCGAATCTAAACATTTGTAATAGTTACATTAGGAAAGCTTGATGAAACTGTATATTTCATATTGTATTAGTAATAGTATAGTATGGTAATGTAGTATGTTGTCATCAATGCCAAAGGGAGAGATTGATGAAATGTAACTGATTGAATGTTTGAAGATGTTAAGTTGATGAACATGCAAGGCATTAAATCAGTTAATGTATTGTATTTTCATTGATGTCAACTTGATATAATCTGTATGGTCATGGAAATACTACAAGGACTTCAAAGAACTAATGAATCAAGGCTATGCTATCAGTAATGAATATAAGTCAAGTATTCACTAAGTGACTGTATACACCGATGGAGTGCACACCAATAGACAGAGTAAAAGAACAAAAGTCAGTGTTACTCGATGAGATAATGCACAACATTAGCGATGAGAAAAGTCACAGTGTGCCCGACGAGCAAAGCATAGAGTAACCCGGCAGAAAGAACTACAGTGTTGCCCAACGAAAAAGACAAGGATAGAGATCCTAATGAAAACTGAAGTCACACCGATGGAACATTCTATTATCACCGATGACTAACTGGAGTGTTGACCAACAGAACAAAGAGTTCAGAAAATGACAAAATGCTTAGCTGTCAAGAGCTAAAAATAGACTTAACTGATACTTATCATTGTTTTAATCATCCAAACAAAGCCTGAGATAAGTAATTGATTTAAAGCTGATTTTTCCAGTTGGAAAGAAGATCTCTTTAAGATATAACTAGAGTTTGTTTTAAATCTATTGGCAAGAATTATGGATCATGCTAAGAATCAAGAAAGCCAAGAAAAGGTAAAACATGTCTATAAAGAGACAAACCCAATTCATTACGAATTGGAGTGCAGGGTGAAAAAGAGAAGAGGAAAGATGCTAAAAAAAATCTGAAGGAGAAGAAAGTCTTCATTCAGTCCTGATCAATCAAGTTGAGGAAAGAGCTAGATTCTGCAAACATCGACGAATAGTGAGACAACATCACAGAGTAGAATAGTGTGGAGCAAAGGTATAGAATTGATTATATTGATGAGAGAGGTAATGCACTTACAATGGATCTAAAAATCTGCAATTAAGTTGTATGTATGAAAAGATCATTAATGTTTCAGTTTAACCATTGAAGCATCAAGTCTCTTAACCGATTAGGTCTTAAAAGTCTTCTACAATTGAGATACATCCCAAGGAGTATCAAAAATTTTGATCATGAAAGTAGCATTGGATATGCCCGATACCTATTGACAGGCCAAGTGAGTGTTTGATCAAGGATGGTAGCATTAGATTCTAGATACTAGGTGACAAACTATCTTTTATATCCTCTAACAAGGTCACACCTAATAGTGTGTTTGTAACCTTTAACAAGGTTGGCTCCTAACAAATCTCACTTTAGAAGAGTGAAAATTTGGGGTACCAGTCCCAGTGGTTTTTCCCTTAACAGGGTTTCCACATTAAAAATCCATGTGTTTTGTATTTATGTTTTATTACTTTACTATTTTACATTTCACATATGCAACTCTAGATTTATTGGTATACTCTACATACTTACTGTGTTTCAGTAAATAGTTGACTGCTTATTGGTAATCATACAGAAGAGAGATTTCCAAAGCAATCCGACAAGTAGAAAATTGATATAAGTATTTCGAGGCATTCATCTTGTAGGACAGAAGATAACTAGAGACATAATTTGTGGTTATAAGTTTTAAGGGTTGATTTAAGGATTAATTTTTGAGGCCATTGATTCACCCCCCCCCCCCCCTTAGTTNTGAGGCCATTGATTCCCCCCCCCCCCCCCCTTAGTTTTACTAACACTAATGACTAATGTTTGATTTTTATGATTTTTATCATTAAAAAAATCCTAACAAGTTCATGCAGGATGATGTCAAAGAACCAATTGCCAAAGATATAGAATCAAACACATCAAATTACTAATGCTTGTCATGCAGGTTGTCTTGGAGATGAACTAAAATTTGTGCTTGTTAAGATTTTTAGGCCCCTAATTCGAATTTGAATTTGACACTTAAGTTGATTACATGATTATGCTCTTTTCCTATTGGGAAAATCAGAAACTCAAAAGGCAACTTAAGTTTTGAGTTTAAAATCTTGGTAAATGAACTTTGTTTGGAGTGTTTGGGAGAAGTAACAAGGTACGAATGTATACTCTTTTCCCATTCAGAAAATCAAAAACCTAGACCCTTGAATCTAATTCATTTCCATTCTTGTTATACACTTTAGATGGGCCTCTCAGTTAAGGAAAGAATCTCTTAGGAATGACCCACGTGAGAACGAGGTGTGAACCACAACACTCCAACTCATGTTAATAAAATGTACTTCTTGAAGCCAAAGCTTTGGAATTCAAATACCATTTGAGCTTATACTCGGCTCTCACCTAACACAAAGTACGGCCTTATGGCTTCAATCATGTTTATGTGACTACTTTTGATACAGTGCTTTGTGGGGCTATATGCCTGAATCGTGCTTGTGTGGACATAGAGGATGTATCTGAACGAAGAACCTTAATAGATTCTATAGAATAGAAGCCACTTGATTCACCTCCAAAATGTGATAATATTTGTGCAAGGAAGATAATAACTTCCCTAAGACACTCTCCATATCGTTCCCTAACTAGCACTTGGATTTGGATAATACGACATCATGACTAGAACCATTGTGTTCTTGGTGATGACTATATTCTGATTATATTTTGAGTGTGTACCTAAGTTTACGAGTAAATATTTTTATTCTAAGCCAATTTTGTAGAGATACGTGTGTTTTTTATTGTGGCTATAATCACAAAAAATATAAACAACTTGTCAAAACAAAATACCTCATTTTGTTTGGCATGTGTGTATCCCTAATTGAACAAACAAGAACACCTATAAACACACATAAAGCACCAAAGATATTTCAAACTATTCATTGTCATCTAGACACAAATTCTGAAAATGTCATCCTTTGCACAAAAATGTGGTCTCAAAAATGTTGTCTTTCGTATTTGTGTCATTGTCCATCAAAATAGGGGCCATTTCTGTACTCTTTCTATCAAAAGTAGTTCACTTTTGGGATATTATTTACGCTTCTATTTCAATTCCAATCATCATAGATACATAACATCCAACCTTGGTTTTTCAAAGATCAATCCAACTATTCTTTGTTTCAACAACCTATCACTAGTCTCAATTGGTCGTATCAACCTTTCTTGTTTATAGATCACTATCAAGGTAAATCTAACCTTCATCAAGGTCTCAAACATCATCTAATAAACATCATCATATTTCATCAAATTTGAACAATTGTTAAGCTATTCTATCTAATATTGAAACAATAGGTAATATATTGATCATCTTTTCAAATCAGGAATCATCTAATATTACATGGTCTAGACAAGATGTGGCCATTTTGAACAAATAGATATTGTACATATTCCTTGAATATGACTCATACCAAAATCACAACAGGATCATAATCAAGACCTTTTCACTTCTAATCAGACTACTAATCTGGAACCTCATACCAATAATGACAACATGGTAGGAACAGAGAATGAGTGAGCTACACACACTAACAATGACAATGAAGAAGAGATAACTGAAGAATACAGTCATAAATTCCAACAAGGCACAAGATTCCAAAATATCATAGACAAAATTTTAATGGAAAACAAAGAGAAATATTTCATGCATCTAGCCTCCACAGGAATTAAGTTGCCTCAATATTTTGATGTTGAACAACTTAAAACAAGTGAAGAATAAAATCCTATGGATACTCTTGTCAAACAGGT
Source organism: Thuja plicata (assembly GCA_018584345.1). Lineage (NCBI taxonomy): Eukaryota > Viridiplantae > Streptophyta > Pinopsida > Cupressales > Cupressaceae > Thuja > Thuja plicata. Next base: position 5,227,882 of record MU226051.1, on the reverse strand, counting down.
GGAAGCATTACAATCTCAACTCCTTGACATAAAGAAGGAAAAGGACAGAATTCCAAAGAAATATTCACTGAATGCACTTTGTCTGATGCCTTTTGATCGCAATCTTCATATGCCTCCATTTCCAGCCAATGTGGATATACCAAAATATTAAAAGTATACGGGAGATACAGATCCTCAAGATCACATACATGAGTTTTATACTCTTATTATGGAGTTCATTCATGAACAGACATACCATATGAGATTATTTCCATGTAGCTTAAGTGGGAAAGTAGTAGAGTGGTTTTCTAAATTACCTCATGGAATTAAAACTTTTGAATTGTTGGAAGATCTATTCATGCAACATTATTCATATAATGTCCAACATCCTATCACAATGATCGATCTATGCAACACTAAACAATGTATCAGTGAACCTTTTATCTCATTAGTGTAAAGATGGAGAAGAATGTTTGCATGATATCCTCACTTAATTATAGAAACAAAAAAGATGGACATTTTCATAAATAATCTTGTAATAGAAATGAATCACTGTCTTCAACTTCAATGTATTCCAACATTTGAGAAAGTGATTGAAATGGGGATAAAAATTGAAGATATCTTGGTTAGAAAAGGAGAGATCGAGCTTTATAAAGAGTCTAAAGGATCTTATCCTAATCAAATAACAACCAAAGATAAATCTAAGTACTGGAACAAGAATCAAAATATTGTAAATGATGGGGTAGTAGGTGTTCAAAATCTAAAGCCGAAGCAGCCATCATTTAATCTTTCTACTACTAATCCTTTGAAGGATCCCAATACTACAACTAATGTGCAAATCAATCAAGAATCTAAGCAGAAAAAAATACATTTCACGAATGGTCCTAAGAGGGTATTCTCACCTCTTGGCGATTCTCTTGAATCAATGCCACACAAGCTTCTTACTCACAAGGTTACTACTCTACTTAAAGCAAGACCATATGAACCACCAGTCAAACCAAAATGGTGGAATGATTCTCTTTATTGCTAATATCATCAGGAAAAAGGCCATAGGACAAATGAGTGCATGAAGCTCAAGCATTTGCTATAATAGTTGATAGAAAGTGAAGTAATCATAGTGAATGGACACAAGATGAATGAGGATCATACGTTAATTAAAACACCATTGCCTAATTTTGAGAAAGGAGAATCATCCAACACCAAGGGGAATTAGGTGAATTATATATATTCTCATGATAATACTATCAACATGTTGGAAGGTTGGGATCAACACATTAATATAATCATAATAAAACACAAACAATGATCTGAATCTACTAACGAAGTAATGAGAGGTCAACCTAAAGTGACACTGAAAGGAGATTCTTCAAAATTATCGACATCATCAAAACCAACATCAAGTAAACAAGTCTCATCATATTCATCATCTAATTACATTTTGGTTGACCAATTACAAAGAACTCCCGCACAAATCTATATTCTTGAACTACTCAAAATTTCTCCATCACACAAAGAGATTTTGGAAAAGGGTTTGTTTGAAACAACTATTCCCAAAAATCTATACGTAGATAAATTTCAAGCCATGGTTGGAAATTTGACCACACCATACTATTTATCCTTCTCAGAAGAAGATGACAATGCTCTAAGTCACCTGCATAACCTTCCTTTACATATAGAAGTGTTGATCCATAAACACAGAGTGAAACGAATATTGATAGATGGAGGAGCAAGCTTCAACATCTGTACTCTAAGTCTGGTCAAAGCATTGGGTTTCTCAGATGAGGATATAGACCCTACAAAGAGAATAACTATCAAGGCATACGATTATGAGGAAACATCATCTAAAGGTTTATTAATGCTTCCAATCCGAGTTGGGCACATGGACAGAAATGTGGTATTCCAAGTGTTAGATTTGAATCTATCATATAACATTCTCTTAGGAAGACCTTGGATACATGAAACACAAGTGGTGCCTTCAACTTTCCATCAATTCCTAAAATTTTCCTATAATGGAGAAGAGATCACAATCCCAATAGACACAAGTTATTTTCAATCCTGTAATAATGTTTGCCAACCCAATGAAAGAATGGTCCCACATAACAGAGAAGTGGCAAAAGAACAAAAACCAGAAATTCAACATCAACCATTCTAAGAGACTTTGAAAAGAAAATGAAATTGCAAGATAATAGGATTAGAAAATATAAAGTAGACCAACTACTCTTGATAACAAAATTACCTCTCTCACCAAACTCACAAGGAAAACCCTCATTTTCTACAATGTCAGCAATGCCTAAACCACAAACTACCTTTAATGGAACTTTTGTAAGAGGCAAATCGGTAGTAGAAGAAAATGAGGACAATGACGTACTTAAATGGCTATATAAGGACAAAGATGAATCCTATCAAGATGTTAAACATGTTCAAATTTCAACTCAGCAATATGGATGTGGTCTTCAAATTATGCAACAAATGGGATATTAGGGACAAGGACCTCTTGGAAAAATAAACAAGGTCTTGTCGAGCCAATTATCATGTGTCTCATCAAAAAATGGAAGCACTTCCATTTTGGACTGGTTTAGCCCTCTGAGTAAGTGGTTTGGGGTCATGTCAAGCACCTTGAATGGGTCTTTGACTTGGATCTGGATTTTCCCCCTATTCTATCCTATTTCCCACTTCTCTCCAACCTATTTCTGGCATTTTAACCTATAAATTTGAGATTCTTGACCTCAGGGTCAAAGTTGACCTTTCTGGGTCAAGTTCAACCTTGACCCTAACCTAGTTCAAGGTCTACCTCAACCCTGACCTAGGTCAGAGTTGACCTCAATTCTGACCTAGGGTCCATATTTCAATTTTCCAGGGTTTCCAGATGTCGGGCTTCAGAAAGATTTAATTCCCGCCTTCGGGTCGGCTGTTTTGGTCTTCGGGGCAACGAATCTTGAAATTATATTTAACATAGGTCCTCTTCTAGGGATATAATTCTAATTGGAATTTAATTCTCCTATGTAAGCCTCTCTAAAAGATTGTCCCCTAGATTTGTATATAAGGAAGTTTTCTCCTCTCATTTTCTCTAAGCATAATCACAACCATAAATTATCAACCAAGCAAGAAATCTAAGTGTGAAGGACAAGATAAGAAGAAATAATTGAAGAAAGCTAAGAAGAAATCATCTACTCTTAGGCATCCAAGTAATCAAGCACCTCCAAGAATTCAATTCATCAAGGAGATCCATTGGTAGCCTTTAAAGGATTCAAGCTCTATGGAGCCCTCTTGTTGAAGATTTCAACATCCACATTCCTCCAAGCCTCTTCCTATTCAAAGATCCATTCAAGATTGGTGTTGAATATCTACAAGAAATTAATTTTATAGATCCAACATTCTACATTTTACATCCATTTAGTGCATACATACTTGTGGATCCACGGATTCGAATCCGCCACAGGGGTTTCTATACAAACAAGGTGAATTTGTTCATTTACTTTGTTTATCTATGCAATTGCAATTCAATTACAAGGTTAATTCCAAAACTGGGGTTTGACCAAGGCAAACCTCTTCCCCCCAACAAACAAACTATTTTTCTTGTAGGGACATGTTCAAAACAATGAATTGGAGTGCAGATCCAGATACCCTTTTCGGAAAACTATTAGGACCTGGAAATGGATTTTTTGTTAGACTGTGCAGGTCATAATCAAATTTATTGGTCAGAATCAGACATTTTGGGTCAAAGGTGACATTCATTTTTGGTTCAAAATCAAACCTAAGCCAGATTCAAAAAAGATTTCTAGGTTTTCTTTGTCCTATTTCTTCCTACAGACACCCCAAAAAAGCATTCTTCATATCTATTGAATTTTGAGGTTAGTACTTGTCTTCAATTCATTTCAATTAAAGTTTTAATCTTTCTAAATCTATTACACAATCTCTTCTATAAAATGAAACTTAGGGTTCTTCTCTCTATCCCTATCCTTAATAGGTTGATTCATTTATGCATTGATCCTTTCTTTGGGGTTAATCAATTTGGATCTTCCCTTTATAAAATTTTAGATTAAGAGGACAATCTTACCTTCTCCACTATCTCAACAATATAATAATAAAAATAACTTCAATTACTACCCCACATTATTATTTAATCTTACATTCAAATAAAACCCCTCGACCCATTTTTATCCTTTACATTTTGGTGAACCTGTGATAGACAACTCTTTCTTTTTGGTGTTATATTTACTTTTTTATGTTAGATCTTGCATGCATATTAGATTATCTTTCTTTTATGTACTTGAATTTACATCTCAAAATTTAAAATCAAAATCTTGTAATTAGTTCATTTGCATGGCATTGGTGCATGATCTTTACTACTTCTAGTCCTATTTATAGTATCCCGGTTAGAAGAAGCTGTAGAGTTATGGGTTCCTTTGATCTCGGATGATAATTTGACCACTCATGATTCCAATCCTTCCATGGAGCATAACTCTTCTCACTCATCTCATGATGAGGATGATGCTTTAAGATTTCCTCCTGAACTAGTCCAAAAACTTTCAATCAAACTTGATAAAATGGTAAATTGGCTTATTCAAGAAAACCATAATTAAGATTCTATCCAAGCTATAGAGGCTCTTAAGAAATTCCTTCATGATAGTGATCAAGGTGTTAATCTCTTACGTGGTATCACTCATCTTGTGCATTTGAATGTTAAACCTTTAGCTCAAGAGGCTCATGATCTAGGATTCACTCCTCCTATCACTAGTGGGGAACCTTCTTATGTTCCCCTACCTAGAATTCCTACTTACACTCCTCCTTTGGTGACTACATCTCTTCCAATTCTATCTATTCCTGTGAGTGTTCCATTGGTGTCTCTACCTACCTCACAGCCGTCTTACCATAGTGTTCCTTTTTCTTATTCCAATCCTCTTCCAACTGTGGTTCAAAGTGTTCCACCTGTTGTGTCTTCCATTCCTACTACTTCCTACACTTTTCCTAGTGTTCCTAATATTTCTATGCCACCTATTTCTTCTAATGATTCCACAATCATTAGTTTGGCTCAAATTGTGTCATCTTTACAAAAACAACTCGCATCCTTAACCCAATCCAAGTTTAGCATTCCTATATGTGACATGGGTAGTCTTTTATCCTTAGACATTATTTGTGCTACTGTCCCTCAGCAAGCTGAAATGCCTCATCTTGAGAATTAAAATGGTAAGGGAGACTCTGTTACTCATGTTAAAACAATTCAAATCCTTTTTAGTGATTATTCTCATGACCATAGGATTTTAGCCAAGTTATTTGATATAACTTTTCATGATAAGGCCTCGCAATGGTATTTTTCTTTACCTCCTTATTTTATTGATTCTTTTCCTAAACTTGCTAATACCTTTATCTAGAAATTTCAAAATAACATTGTTCTGCAAGTTTCCTTAATTGATTTAATGCATTATAAACAAAACACTAAGGAAAAATTGACTGATTTTATTGATAGATTTAAGCATTTGTATGCTCAGATTTCTTATCATGTTCCTGATATTGATATTCATCATATGTTTATTTCAAATTTACAAAAGGATATTAGAGATAAGATTTTGCTTATTGAATTTACCTCTTTTCAACAACTTTGTGTAGCACTTCATCATTATCAATTACAAGTGAGTCAATTTGAGAGAAACACTCCAATGGCTCTTGTTCTTGTTGATAAGAGTGATGCCACTCCTAATCCTAATAAGTTTTAGAAATGTAACAACTATGTCAAGAAATAAACAAGGGAATGTAGTCACTGACCAAGTTGTTGCTGCATCCAACAATGCCACTTCTACATCAACTTCTTTTCGTATGAATCGCACATTTACTCCTCTCTTTGAATCTTTACATTCTATTATGAGTAGTTTATTAAGTTCTAATATGATTACTTTGCCTCCTATTCGACCTCTTCTCCCTACTACGATGTCATGAAAATTGTTTGATCCTAAAGCCTTTTCTCAATATCATTGTCAGCATGGTCATGATACTAAGAAGTGTTATTCTCTAAAGCATAAAGTTCAAGACTTAATTGACTCTAATGATTTATTTGTTGATAATTTTGATGGTAGTGGGAACAAATCTGTCTCTCCTCCTAATCAAAATCTTCAAATCTATACGAATCCATTACCTACACATGATACTAATACTATTGTTCAACCATCTTCTGTGGATATGGTTTACGATTCAAAGATGGATGATCTCAATCACATTGTTAATCATGTGGAGAGCATTGTTTCATCTCAACCTACAGTTCAAGATCCTTCACCTAGACTTCAACTTCAAGTTCCACCTAAACCTCAGAAACAAACTAAGGATAAACGACCTAGGGAACTCTCAATCATGTTTGATAATTCTGAGACTATTAAGGCTCCCAATGGTCCCCTTTATATTTATGCTAGGATTACTAAGATACCTACATGTGGTTGTCTTGTTGATCCCACATCTTTAATAAATTTCATTACTGAGGAAATTTTTTTTATGAAAAACCTACAACATGATTGTTATGATACATATGATGCATGGATCCAAACTTTTAATGGTTTTCTTTATCCTTCACTTGGTTCTATTAACTTTGATGTTGAGCTTTGTGGTAAATTTGTAGATACTACCTTCACTGTCATTCCTACTTCTAATCAATTTCAAGTCAAATTTGGTATGCCTTGGTTAACTGCCATGCATGTCATTACTTCTCCTATTCATAAGTGTATTAACTTCATTCATAATGGAGAAGTGAAAATCATTAATCATAGTTTGTATCAACCTTGTAGGTCTAGAGATTGTGCTACTCTTGATTTCTTTTGGCCTTCATTACCTAATTCATGTCCTCCTCACCCTAATAACCTTTTTTGTTCATATCAAGCCTATAAAAATTGCAAGATTGTCAAGTTAAGCATGCCTCAGATAGATCTTAACTGTGGTCTTTTTCCCACTCCTTTTATACCTCCTTTATCCATTACTTCTGGTTATATTAATCAACCTCCCAGTGTCACTTCTCAGCCTACTAAGAATCCTCCTATAGATTATGCTTTCAGTAATGCATAAAAGACCAACATTCACTATCTGACTTCAAACACCGATGGCTAATGGAAACCAAAGGACAGAGAAAACTAAGAACAAAGTCAAAGTTATTCATGAACAAAGAAACCAATGAGCATTATTGATGATCACAACCACAAGAATTACCGATGGCCAGAATTATAGTGTTAACCAATGGAAAAACAAGCCTGAAGGACATACAATCTAGATGGAAAGACAACACTGAAGGAGAATCCCAAGGAAAACTGAAGTGTTGACCGAAGCTATCAAAGAGTTAAAACACCAAAGTTAATTGGAGTTCAGAAATGACAAAATATCTAGTTGGTAGAGCTAAAGATAGACTTAACTGGTTGTTGACTTTTTTTAATTGACAAGTTAAAGCCAGAGATAAGTAAAGGATTTAAAGCTATTTTATCCAGTTGGCAAGAAGATTTCTACGAGATCAAACAGGAGTTATGCTTTAAATCAAGATTGGCTAAAATTGCAGATTACGCCAAGAACAAGAAAATTAAGAACAAAGAAATGATGATATCATGTCTATAAAGAGACAACTTAATTCATTATGAATTAAGGGTAGTGAATGAAAAAAGAGGATGCTGAAGAGAAACTGATGAAGAATAGCTTCATACAGTCATGATCAATAAGCTAAGGAAAGAGCTAAATATTTCTACGGACAACGAGCAACAAAGAAGCACAACACCACCGAGAAAAAAGTGGAGCAAAGGTATTGAAAAGATATACTAATCAGAATGATTTAATGAGCTTACAATAGATTTGAAAATCTACAAGTATAATTTATATATGTGAATAGATCATTTACTATTTCAGTTTAAACATTGATTCATAAAGTCTCTTAATCGAGCAGGATTTGAAGATCCTTTCTATATTGAGATACATCTCAAGGAGTATCAAAAAGTTTGATCATGAAGATAGCATGAGATGCTAGATATCATTCAACAAACTACACTGAGTTTGGTCATAGAAGGTAGCATAGAGATGCCCGATATCAAGTGACACACTAATCTTTTAAATCCTCTAACAAGGTCACACCTAACAGTGTGTTTTTAACCTTTAACAGGGTTGGCTCTTCACCGAGCTCACTTCAAAAGAGTGAAAATTTTGGGTTACCGGTCCCAATTGGTTTTTACCTTAACAGGGTTTCCACATTAAAAATCCATGTGTCAATATTTTTATGAGTCATTACTTTAGTGTTTTTCTTTACACATAACTAATCTGGATTGATCGGTATACACTAAGCAATTTACTATTTTTTGGTAAATGAAAGACAGCTATTCAGTAAACATTAAGAATAAGGTTTAAGAGAGCACTCTGAGAAGTAGTTATTTGATAAATTTATTTGAAGGGATACATCTTCTAGGACTAAAGATAACTAGAGTCTTAATATTGTGGTACTAAGTTTTGGGGTTGATTTATTGGAATATTTTTGAGGGCACTGATTAACCCCCCCCCCCCCCCCCCCCTCTCAGTTATTTCTAACAGAAAAGAGCCCACTCATTCAAGATGGACCAATTTTTGTTGAGGAACATGAATAATCTGAGGAAGAAATTAAAATTTTCACTCTTTCATATGAATGATTGTTGCATATACATGAATAAAATCTCAGTTATCAAGGAGAACTCTATGTTCCTCATTTTTTGAGAAATCAAGAAAATGAAACTTTAATGCAATTGTCATCTCAAGGGATAGAACAACTAAGAAACGAATAAACTAATAAGGATCCTAATGAAGAAACATCTATAACACAACCAAATGCTTAAACACCTAGAGATAAATAGAATGATTCTCAAGAAAATGAATCTAATGAAGGAACAAATGAACAAGAAAACAATCATCCTAACTAGGGGCACTTAGTAATGATTGTTGGGAACACACACACACACACACATCTTCAAATATTGAAATGTTGTTATTTCAATACAAAGTCTCACGTGTGGTATAGTTAACGACCTGAAGGAAATGCTAAAATAAAGTTCATTACTATTTTGCAAAAGGATATATCAAGAGGTTGCAAAATAGCGCTCATCACTGTTTTGCAAAGGAACATATTAAAGGGTTTGAGAAACAACACCCATTGTCATTTTGTGAAAGACATTTTGGAGCTTTTCTGAAATAGCAAAGTGTTATTTTTCCTCAGGAAATGCACAATACTTCTGGTTGGTGAGGTGGTGGCTCATTTATTGAATTAACTCAGCTTGTGTAAGTTTTTTTAGGTGTTTATCCAAAGAAGTCTGCATTTGTTCCTGACGTAGACCAGTGTAAGGTGACATAGCAGAATCAGCGAGATGAATGGGGTTTGAAAGCTTGACAAGTTGGAAGAAGCACCTAAGGCTGTGAGTGGATTCTGTCAAATTGTTATTTTCTTTTTCTTTTTGTAAAATGCCTAGGGAGAATAAGGAAGTTTAGAGGAATGGAAGATCACATATCAGAGCATGTTTTCCAGGATCATTGAACACTTGAAAGAAGACAAAAAAATTCTCTATAGACAAATTCAATATTTTCCTTGATAGAGTTGTTGTCCTTGATGATAGGTTTTCAAAGTTCATTAATGAGGCTTGAGCTATTTCATGAAAAATATGGAGAGATCATCTCCTCAACTAGCCAGACATCCTACACTTTAAATGGCCTTCACTGGTGCATATTTAAGAATGGATTAAAGAATGTTTGGGCTCTGCAATGAAGTCGTCAGATGGGAAAACATATGGATAAGCTATTCTACATGCAACATTCTTTTTGTCTTTTGTTTTTCTTGTTTGTTTTCTATTTGTAAGTTTTTGTTTGGTTTTGGACAATTAGATTTCTTGTTGACTGAATAGTCACAAAATGTAAACGGTTGGAAGCTTCTCTCTTCCACTAATTTTGGAGGGGAAACCACAATCGTCTAGGATACAAATTTTGTTTTCAATTGAAGGAAAACTCTTTGGAATGTACTTAGTTTTTTAATATCAATAAAATATACCTTGTTTTCTTTTCCAAATAGGATACTATCTATTTTCTAACTTCAGTCTCTCTGTTTTTTGTTAAGGTAACTATAGGGTTTTGAAGGGGCCCCAAAATCCTTTACAAAAGAAAAAAAAAAGATAAAGCGTTACAAGCACCAAAGAAACAACAACTGCCGCAAGAAACGACAATGACAAAAAGGGACACAACCCCAAATATTACAATGAAAAAATTAACCCTAAAATAAAATCAAGCAAAACAAGAAACCTTCCAGTCGACAAACACAAAAAACTTCCTAGAAGTTCTTTTCAATCCAACATCTTGAGGTACTCTTTAGATTCTGCCAGCTGCTTCTGGATATTTAGGATACACTCCTTCAAACTGGTGAGATCTTTTGACAGAGAGGCCATTTTATTTTTAGTACTAGATCTGGTTCTTGACCCAAGGCTTTAAGGTTGTTCATCTTGTTTCACACCTTCATCTTCAATATTTATTGCATTTTTGTCTTTTTTTTCCCCTCCAGCAAGGCGTACTAGGCATTAAGGTTATCAACCATGGCTTTCATGACCATATTGTTCATGGTTAACAACTTGGTTAGCATCTTATAATTTTTTCTAACTTTCTCAAGAATTAAGGTAATTTTTTTCTCAATGGCACTAGAGATTTTATCTTCTAGCAAGCTGGAGCAATCAGTTACCTCAACAAAAAACATTCTTACCTTTACTGTACATTGCACTATCATTCCTCATCTTGTCAAAAACTTCTTGAAGCACCTCATTCCTTGCATGAAGGGCTCTATTTTTGATACGTAGGTCTTAGATATCTTAGAATTTCCACTTGTCAATATTGAAGTCATATATAACCTTATTTCTGGCAGCTTGCAGGATACTCATGTTAGTCACCCTTTTAGTGTTGAATTATTTTTCTGATATGGCTTCCCCAGTATCATTCTTGTGCGTGTGAAATATGGTTGATACCTGCAAGCTGCAACAAACACTTCAATAGATCATTACATGGTTAGTCAAAACTAAATGCAATAAACAAATACTAATCTAAATAGATCTATTTCCTTCTAGTAGGCAGGAGTATGAGTTTCCTCTCAGGTCATTGCAAACTCAGTGACTATACCTATTCTAAATGAATGATTTTAAAGCTAAATAATTAATCTAGTATGCAAATGCAAGATTGATTCAAAGCTAATTAGATTGATTTTAAAGCACCAAATGAAGTATGATTATTATTTTTAAACCCAAAATCAAATGTGCTCTAAATTATGGAGTTTTCATGCTTTGAAATAAACTAAATAATTAACAATGCTAATGACTAAGAATGCTAGAATGCTAGAATATGAAAAGTACAGAATAATGATAATAAAAGTTAGGTATTTTTGTGAAGGAAAAGAAGTTCTCTTTTATAGAAATATCTCTTGAATCAATGATCGAGATTGAAAACCAAAGAGTGGACAGGATTTGATCTGAAGAAGCACAATCCATGTGCAAAGAAGATGATTGGTAGAGAGAGTCAGGTTACTGCACTATCTGATCAGTTATTTTGTAAACTTCCAAAATTAGTTTTCAGTTAACAACTTTGTTTCCAAAATGAGAAAAGATAAGAATGAGTTAAAAAAATAAAATGTTGGAAATAATGAAATGGTGTGTACTGAGAGGGGAGGGGTGAATCAGTACCCTGAAATTTTTTTATCAATTAACCTTTATCCTTTAGTAATCAATTCCTTGCATTACTGACCATATATGTTATTCTATCTTTCTGTATGTAACTTAATTTGCATGTAATCATTCATAGAAATATTCATGAAATGTAATGACACATGACACAAGATTTGGTAACACAGAAAACCCTTGTTAGAAGGTAAAAACATTTGTTCCTGACGTAGACTAGTGTAAGGTGACATAGCGGAATCAGCGAGCTGAACGGGGTTTGAAAGCTTGACAAGTTGGAAGAAGCACCTAAGGCTGTGAGTGGATTCTATCAAGTTTTTATTTTCTTTTTCTTTTTGTAAAATGCCTGGGAAGAATAAGGAAGTTTAGAGGAATGGAAGATCAAATATCAGAGTATGTTTTCCAGGATCATTGAACACTTGAAAGAAGACAAAAAAATTCTCTATAGACAAATTCAATATTTTCCTTGATAGAGTTGTTGTCCTTGATGATAGGTTTTCAAAGTTCATTAATGAGGCTTGAGCTATTTCTGGAAAAAGATGGAGAGATCATCTCCTCAACTTGCCATACATCCTACACTTTAAATGGCCTTCACTGGTGCATATTTAAGAATGGGTTAAAGAATGTTTGGGCTCTGCAATGAAGTCATCAGATGGGAAAACATATGGATAAGCTATTCTACGTGCAACCTTCTTTTTTTCTTTTGTTTTTCTTGTTTTTTTTCTGTTTGTAAGTTTTTGTTTGGTTTCGGATGATTAGATTTCTTTTTGATTGAATAGTCACAAAATGTAAACAGTTGGAAGCTTCTCGCTTCCACTAATTTTGGAGGGGAAACCACAATTGTCTAGGATACAAATTTAGTTTTCAATTGAAGGAAAACTCTTTGGATTGTACTTAGTTTTTTAATATCAATAAAATATACCTTGTTTTATTTTCCAAATAGGATACTATCTATTTTCTAAATCTAGTCTCTCTATTTTTTGTTAAGGTAACTGTAGGGTTTTGAAGGGGCCCCAAAATCCTTCACAAAAGAAAAAAAAAAGATAAAGCATTACAAGCACCAAAGGAACAACAACTGCTGCAAGAAATGACAGTGACAAAAAGGGGCACAATGCCAAATATTACAATGAAAAAATTAACCCTAAAAGAAGATCAAGTAGAACAAGAAACCTTCTAGTTGAAAAACTCAAAAAACTTCCTAGAAGTGCTTTTCAATCCAACATCTTGAGGTACTCTTTAGATTTTGCCAACTGCTTCTAGATATTTAGGATACACTCCTTTAGACTGGTGAGATATTTTGATTGGGAGGCCATTTTATTTTTAGTACTGGATCTAGTTCTTGACCTAAGGCCCGAAGGTTGCTCATCTTGTTTCACACCTTCATCTTCAATATTTATTGCATTTTTGTCTTTGTTTTTCCCATCCAGCAAGGCGTACTGGGCATTAAGGTTATCAACTATGGCTTTCATGACCATATTGTTCATGGTTAACAACTTTGTTAGCATCGTATAATTTTTTCCACCTTTCTCAAGAATTAAGGTAATTTTTTTCTCAATGGCACTAGAGATTTTATCTTCTAGCAAGCTGGAGCAATCAGTTACCTCAGCAAAAACATTCTTACCTTTACTGTACATTGCACTATCATTCCTCATCTTGTTGAAAACTTCTTGAAGCACCTCATTCCTTGCATGAATGGCTCTATTTTTGATACGTAGGTCTTAGATATCTTAGAATTCCCAATTGTCAATATTGAAGTCATATATAACCTTATTTCTGGTAGCTTGCAGGATACTCATGTTAGTCACCCTTTTAGTGATGAATTCTTTTTCTGATATGGCTTCCCCAGTATTGTTCTTGTGCGTGTGAAATATGGTTGATACCAGCAAGCTGCAACACACACTTCAATAGATCATTACATGTTTAGTCAAAACTAAATGTAATAAACAAAGACTAATCTAAATAGATCTATTTCCTTCTAGTAGGCAGGAGTATGAGTTTTCTCTCAGGTCATTGCAAACTTAGTGACTATACCTATTCTAAACGAAGGATTTTAAACCTAAATAATTAATCTAGTATGCAAATGCAAGATTGATTCAAAGATAATTAGATTGATTTTAAAGCACCAAATGAATTATGATTATTATTTTTAAACCCAAAATCAAATGTGCTCTAAATTAGGGAGTTTGCATGCTTTGAAATAAACTAAATAATTAACAATGCTAAATGACTAAGAATGCTAGAATACTAGAATATGAAAAGTAAAAATAATGATAATAAAATTTAGGTCTTTTTGTGAAGGAAAAGAAGTTCTCTTTTATAGAAATCTCTCTTGAATCAATGATCGAGATTGAAAACCAAAGAGTGGACAGGATTTGATCTGAAGAAGCACAATCCATGTGCAAAGAAGATGATTGGTAGAGAGAGTCAGGTTACTACACTGACTGATCAGTTATTTTGGAAACTTCCAAAATCAGTTTTGAGTTAACAACTTTGTTTCCAAAATGAGAAAAGATAAGAATGAGTTAACTGAATAAAATGTTGGAAACAATGGTGTGTACTGAGAGGGGAGGGGTGAATCAGTACCCTGAAATTTTTTTATCAATTAACCTTTATCCTTTAGTAATCAATTCCTTGCATTACCGACCATAGCTATTATTCTATCTTTCTATATGTAACTTAATTTGCATGTAAACATTCATATAAAAATTCATGAAATGTAATGACACATTACACAAGATTTCGTAACGTAGAAAACCCTTATTAGAAGGTAAAAAATGTGGTGGGGATGAAACCCATAAAACTTCACTATCTATAGAATGGAAGGGGTCGTTAAGGCTTACAAGTTTGATCACTTCTGATGATCTTACCCCATTAGGAGTAACATGTTTAGAATAGTTAAGGTTTACTCTTTTATGAGCTTTAGCAACACTGTTTAGTGTGCACCCGGTTAAGAGATTTACAAAAGGATTTTTTTTTTAGGAAAAAGTGGATGATACCACTATAAATATTATATAATAAATAAAAAATAGTTCAAGAACTCCATGGGGAAATAACTAGCAAGAAAACCCCACTTCTCAGTTCAATTACAAAAAAATCTCAGAGAGATCCTATGAACTACTTTGACCACCCAAGTCTTGGCATGAGTATTTTCAATACATTTTTATGTGCCAAGATATTACATTAAAAAATTGGCTATTGAAGATCGAAATGTAACTCGATAGAAATTCTACTATAACTCAGAGACTTAATATTAACCACTTGGGAGCACCTCAAAACTTTGGTAACTCATAAGCATTTTGGTATAGCACCTCGGGGTACACTTGGAAAAAGCTCGGTGATAGTGAAGTACCTCAGAAAATCAATATTCGTTGGTGTTTATTTAGTAAATCATTGCTATCGGTGTCTCAAGGTCCTTACTTAGATTTGGTATCTCAATATCATTAGGTACACATTATGTCATCAATATCAATGTCTCAGTGTACTTGATCAGAATCGGTATCCTGGTACTGTCTCAGTATAGAGTCGATAGCAATGAAGTATCTCGGTAGGCGACCCGAGTTGGATGCTTCGACAAATTGACTCGGATAGGGCAGCCAACATGCTTGGAAAAATAAAATGTAGGCATCATCCAAAATTTGAGTTAGAAAAAATGCCAACAACACCAACATTTCAAGGAAGACTGAAGCCCTCATTCCTACAGATCAGTTGCTCCCTGAGATCCCTACCAAGCTCATTCTGCAAGTACATAAGATCAGACCATGATTGAAGTGGCCCACCCAATGCCCAGCCACTTGGACACTCTGGAGGATTAGAGACCTCCCAACCACTCTTTTGGACTTCCTGATGCATCTGTATAGGGCCAGGTGAAGAGGTAGCTGCAACCGCCCTATCACATTCACGAGTGATCTTTACATCTGTCACCCTTCCCGTGTCACTAGAACTTGCTCGCAATGGAGACGGTAGAGGAGCTCGACGCTTCCTTTCGATTTTCCTATGTTTACTCAATGGAGCCATGTCCTAGTTAGTAGACAAATCATGAGGATAAATTCATTGGATGGCAGGGGTATATTGCATACCCAAAATGTCCAGCATGGCACACGCAATAGCTTTCATTTGTTCCCCAATCTGTGTGCCAAGAATAGGGGCTGACTCTTGAATTGCATTTTTCAAAATGATGGGGTTCTACTTCTGAAGTGCACACTTAATACCTTTATATACCACAAAAAAACTCATGCTTATGCAACAATTGGTGTCGTGAAAATAGACCACCAACTAGGGCATGCCCATTCCATAAATCATATTGTTGCATTGCTTGTTTAAGCTTGTAACCCACCCAGAATTGCTTATGGATAAATTTTATTGCCAAGATTTCAAGCAATTGTGGGGATTGTAGAAAATCCATTGTATTTGACAAAAATATTGAGACAAGATGAGAGGGAAATAGAAACTAAAAATATGTTGGGGAAAATTTTTCTAACCCAATTACCTGTTTGATAGCCATTCAAATGGAGGAGGAATGTGCCATAAAAATTTCATCCATCACTTTATTGGTGATATGCCTTTGTAGGACATCTTCATCCTTGTTAGGGGAAATCCAAATTTGGTAGTTCTTAGGTAATATTTCAGCATGGAAGAAAGAGCACAAATCGCAAGATATACAGACATCCATTCCTTTAGCTATCGTTGACTATTTTTGCTCCTTGAAGAGTGAGTAGCTATGAACATGCCCTAAATAAGGAATGTTGATGTACATTGATGACCTCATATGATGTAGGGTTTGTTTACATTTAATGCCATTCAATGTGAAATGTGCTTGGGAATTGTTGTGCCCAAGAATTGCAGATGGCCATGTGAACATTTGGATTTGTATTTCCCAATGGAGGCAGACACGAGCGAACCTACCACGCATTCCATCGGCTATGAAGAGGATATTGTAAGGATATAAAATCCCAATATTATGGAAAGTGATTGTACAAAGGCTTATTTATTATGCTTAATGATTTGATATGCCTTGTCGGTCTGGATATTAATGACTGCTCACCTGACTCTTTCCAACTGATCTTCATCTATTACACTTTGAAGACCACCATATTATGCTATAAAGTTTATCAGTTTCAGAGTTCAGACCACAGTCCCATCACACCCCAACTTGGAGAAAAAATCTGCAACTCTATTTCCTTCCCAAAGCGTGTGGGAGAGATAAAATTTGTGACACATGTCTAATAGGTTCCAAATTTGGGTGAAAATGTACTGAAGCTTCCATGATTGTATTTTCCACTTCATGCAATCATTTATAACAACCAGAGAATCCCCTTCAATGTGGAGGTGATTATAACCTCCATGCATGGAGAGATTTAAACCAGCAAATAAAGTGTGAGCCTCTGCCATATTGTTTGTACCTTCAGGAAGAGGAGAGGTAGTAAGTGCAAGGATATCACCCTTAGAGTCTCAAGTACAAGCCCCCAACCTTGACATGCAAGCATTACCATGTGAAGCCCTATCAAAATTAAGCTTCACCAAACCTGGTATGGGGGGATGTCAATGAACTGTTGATCTATCCATCTTAGATGGGACATGTTGAGGTAAGTTTCATGTTGGCACAACTATTCGTTTCCAGGTGCGAATGACATTACCATACAAAAGGATTGTCAAATCCACCTTCTCAAAGGATTTCTTCTATTTTCTACACTTGTTAGAGTGTAGTCAAAAATACTTATTAACCTGAGTATATGCAATCTAGAATTGTTGAATACAGATCCATTAAAGTTCACATGTATATTTATAACCCATAGTGACTGATCAATACCTCTTCTCTGCTTGGTAGCCTTGAATATGGTTCTTGATAACCTATTTCATCTTTTGTTGTCCTTCTGCATAAAACTTTTTATCTGATCCATAGATGTGCTCCTCAGTGACAATCATCATCACATCATCTTTTTATGATTGATTACACATATATTTATACAATGAATTTGACCTAAATAAGTTTTATTATTTTCAATGATAACTCTATGATCAAAGGTTTACAACTTGACCTTGATATCCTAGTTTTCATGTTTTCAATATGTTTGACTGATTAAAAAAATTACAATTACATTTCTTCTCCCTCAAGAAATGGTTTTAAAAATATGCTTTAAAGATAAATCTAAAACTTAAGTGTTTTATTTGACGTGTAAGTTAGATCCATATTTCTTGAAATAAAACTGTCTCTCGGTAGACTGGTGCTTGGGTTTCTCTTTAGTCTATCTATCGGTGTAGACTATAAACTTGTCTATCAAGTTCCTCTATTGTCTTCTCTGTCAATTTACACTGTTCACTTCTCTCTCAGTTTACACTGTAAACTTATGTCGGGTTCCTCTGTTGGGTTCCTCTGTACTTAAAATGTTCGGTAACCTCTGTTTAACTATTGTATTGGGTTGCACTATAATCCTTTCTTTCATTGATCATGCACTGATGGTTCAAAACTTGCTTCCTTTGCATACTAATGGAAAAATATGATCATCAATCTCTCCCTTTGAGATTAGTATCAAAAACTGATATGTGAAAAACTAAAATGTTGAGTATATACACCATTTGTTCACCTTGTCAATATGACTCCCCTATGTGCATGTTGGTATAGTATATGTATATGTATATACACTTTCCTTTATACTATTTCCCCCTTTTTACCTTATCATTTTCCCTTGTATCATTTCTCTCTTTGTCACATATTATTTCCCCCTTTTTTGATAATAAGGACAAAGGTGTAGTACTTACAACATGTAAAAAATGTGGGAATGGGAGTTCTGCATGTCTTCCATAATTTTCTCCCATTTCTTCTTAAGGTGTTCAAGGGTCATGATCTCTAAAGTGATCCTTGCTTGCATATCATATATACTTTCTATCACAGACATTTCTGGGGTGGCAATCAATGTCTTGTCGAGGTCATATGCAGTTGTAGTAATGTAAGATTTAGTAGAAGTAGAACTTGAAGCTCGGTTACCTCATCTCTGAATTTTGTTTTTGCCTCTAAAATCTCAAGTCTCAACCTTTTAGCTTCCATAATCTTTTCATAATGCAACTTGATTTCATTGTTAGTGGTTGTAAGACTTTGTGCACTAGCATTTAGATCTGCATCTATTTGTGCAATCTTCTCACTATTATCCTTAGTGAATTGCTCTATTGTGCATAACTTCTAAACTAAGGTTATAGCCTTTGAAATGATTGGTTCCAATTCATTGACTAGTTCACATAGCTTTACCTTATTCTCGGCCACTTCTTGGCTGATTTTCTCTATCAATTGGTATTGATACTTTTTTCTGCACATTCTTCTATTGCCTTCTCTGCATCCACATTATATGAGGTGATAGCTTTGGTAAGAATGGCTAGTTGATCAATTATAGAAGCATTTTGATCAATGTTAGCATCAGGTACAATCTATAGAAGTATTTCCTTGGTTGTCTCTAGTACCTATGTGTCCTTTGTTTCCTTTTTAAGCTTATCTTTGATAGCTTTCCATTTACAAATTTCTACATACTTTGTAAGTGTCTCTGGATCCAATGTCCTTGGATCACAGGTAGAAATTTCAATTATTTGATCTAGTAACTAGATTCTTATTCATTTTCTTATTCTTCTTTGAAAGTGTTGTGGAGGCACCTATATGCATTACCATAGCAAGTTCCTTTGCTTGGTCTGATGTACTTGATGAAGGCTTTAGAGGTGTTGTTCTTTTTATCTGTTGCTCGGTGTCTACCTGTCGGTTTGGTGTGGATGTCTCCACATCAACCTTAGCTTTATCTACAGCATCTCCTTTGGTATCCTTAGGAGTGACATTACCTTTCTTCTCTTCTTCACCTTTATCTTTCTTCTCTCCATCTGTTTCTTTATGTTCTCGATTGGTTACATTTTGTTCATCAGTTGTATTTTTCTTCTCCTCTTCACCCTCATCCTTAGGTATGCTTGCATCAATCGCGGGTGACTTCTCCTTTTATCAGATGATATTGATAGCTTGTATCAATAATGGTATATTTACCTATGCAACATCATTTGTTGTGTCCTATTCCTTGGATTTCTCGGTAGCACTAGTGATTTCCTCATCTGCCTTTACCTCATCAGCAAGATCTTCAGTGATATCTATGATTATCACATTTTGGACTATGACATCTGTTGTGTCTCCTAATGACTGCAAAATTTGAGGTATGTCATCCATTGCTTTACTTTCTTCTGTGTTCAATTCAACTGAAGTGACATCCTCTACATCATTTATAAGAATGTGTTTTGGGCTCGGTTTAGCATGATTTTCTTCATTGTGAGGTTTTTTGGTAAGTGCTAATATTCTTTTAGGACTTGAATCCTCTATAGGTGGATAGAGTATTTTTCTCCAAGTATCCTCACTTTCTTTGTAAAGTTCAATTAATTTTCCATGTAGCACTTTGTAAGCTCTAAATTTTGCTAACAACTTCTTTGAATGTAACTTCATCATTTTATTAATCTCTTCCATTTTGGACTCGGGTGGCATAACAAAAACTAGGGATCTTTACCTTGTCTGTTTTTCACAATTCAATGCAAATTTCCACCTTGCCGATAAGTTGTCATAAAGTTCTTGTGGAATCATTTTATCAAATTGTACAGGTACATATTTGAATGTGATCATTGCTTGAATGATTTCATCTTCAATCTTTTTTCTGATCATCGGGTGATAAGGTTAGCCATTGTCTAACCTTAGGATGTGATATGCCACCTTTGTTAGTAATTGATGCAGCAATTTCATCAATTGTTTGGGAAACTTTATTCTTTCCTTAGCATTTTCATAGGTTCCAAACCTTGGTAATGATTTGTCTAATGGTTCATTTAATAATGGTTCAATATGATTTGAGGCTTGATCTATGTTAATCTCATATTCAAGTGGGGCTAACCATGTTTTCCTGTGTACAACTGGTTTGATCAAGGTGGTATCAGTGTCCACCATAAAACAAATATCAGTTTTATATTTTTCTACCAGCTGTTCTGGTATCCTCATTCTTTTTTGCATTCTGTCCTTAAATCCGGTGAAATATTCATCCATAATTGATGTAAAGTCATCACCTAGTCACTTAATGAATTCGCTGATCTAAATTGTCACTAGTCGGGTAGTGTCCTAGTTGATATTACCCATAGATGGAAAGAAGTCTTGAAAGTAGAAAAATATACATGAGGAGTGAACAAACTTACATGAATTGGACTTTGCAAACCTGATTGTCCTCATTTTCTCCTCTACCTTCTTCATTAGAAGCTTTGATAGATCCAACTATAATCTCTTCTTTACAATTTGTGTGTAGTTTATACTACTTCGGATGCAATACTATTCATCCTGCTGGCTTGGAATATATTGTATCCCAGCACACATGCACCAAATTTTAGTTCTAGATCTTTGATGGAATTTACCTTCAATCCTCTACCATCCCATTCTGCACCTGTCATCTTCTCAATCTCCGGGTGAGAAGGGTGTTTAAGTTCCTTGGCCTTGTCGGTTATTGGATAACCGGTCACTGCATGTATCACATCCCTGGTGATCTATTTTGGCTCGTCCAGCCACATCTTTTGGTCATGCACTCTTCTTAGCACTATCTTGACCCATTCAATCTTAAACTCCTTCGGGAACATTAGGGCATTTATCATCCCTTTGACCTCTATGTGTTTATGCTCATCTTTGATGCTCCCATCTGTGCAAAGCTTCTTGTAAGCTTGTTCGACCTCAAGATCTCCTATCTCGACAATCTTGCAATGTTTGTTTGACCCAAAATCCTTGATGAGAGAAACCCTAGGTTGTATTCTTGAGAATGGTCCAGCATCGTCGGGTTGTGAGGCAACCTCTAGATAGAACTTGTAATGTGGCTCCTCGCAAGTGGAGTTCTTGATTAGTTTGACCTTGTTGTCTTTGGAATTCTTGATCGTGGTTACACAGGATGTGGTTGCCATGATTTTGCAAATTTAGGGCATTTCCAGTAAAACAAACAATGAGCTCAATGATTCTAGTTACTCACTTATTCTACTTGTAGATGTTGAAGATAGGAATTTGTCGTAGTATCTATGAATCTTCTTGTTAATCGCTTCTCCAATCTTGTTGTTGTTGGTCTCTCTTTTCTCTACTTTTCTCCGCTTCTTCACTCTTAATCGCATGGTGAATAATGAGCTCTTCCATCACCCTTTTTATAGATGGTTCCCTAAGTATCATCATTAATGCTTCACCCACTTCTTGGTGTTCAAAGATGGAGTCACTTGGGGAACACACTAACTTCATTCTTGGTCAGGGTGCAATGCTTGGGGCAAGTATCAACTCACTTGACCTTTCACATGTTCACCAACGGATCTTGGTATAAAGGCGAAGACAACATTGTCATTTTGCATGATTACCGACAATGCTCCATTAATAATTCAGCCTTTATTTTTTTATCGATGCTTCTCGGTATGCATTAAAAACTTATCTTTTGTATGTTCACTGAAAATTTTTGGTATGCATTGGCCAACGAGATTGGATTCACAAATTTATAATAAGTAATACCATAGTGCATCTTTATTCATGCTATTTTGTAATTTTATCAATGTATAATGGAACTGATATAAAATATGACTTTGTATAGTGTAGTTCCATACTTACATGTTTTCCTTAGGTGGGGGTGGTTATATCACTAGATCCATTGGATAAGGTGTCACCTATTGTATTGATTGGTCCAGCATCATCATTTTTTGTAACTTTCCTTCACATTTTTTTCTCATCTTCCTAATGTCTTCAATTATATTTCCATTGGGAAAAGTTCTTTTCTCTGTCACTCGGTCTCTGTAGTCTTTGCTTAGATGAATGCCCCTATGACAGTGTAAGCATGCCATTCTGAGGTTAGTCTAGCTTCTAGACCTTCTTGTCCATTTCCTCATGCAATTTTTAGCTATGTGACCATATATTCCACATGCTATGCAATTTGTCCATGTATTGTAATCCCAAACATATGAGTTACCGACTCTTTTCAGTTGATAAGCATTTTCTTGTTCTTTTGACTTCCATGCTTTCTTTTTTTTCTTCATGCATTCAAGAGATGTGTGCCCATGGATTTTGTAAGAAGGACAATATTTTTCCATGTAGGTTTCCTTCTTTGGTTGTTTCACCTTAGATTTACATTCATATGATTTATGTCCTTTCTTGTTACAGTTATAATAATTTCCTATGAATGTAGATATGGATTTAGGAATACCTTTCATTTTGCTCCTACAAACATTTGATGTGTGACCTGGTTTTCCATATTGATTGCATGACTACTTCCTTGGTCTTGTATTTTTGTAGACATCTTTGTGATCAACTTCGTATGGTGATTCTCCATGCTCATTATACCCAAGTCTGGTATTGTTTTTGACTCTTCTTTTTCCATCCAGAAAATCATCCATTCTTTAATTTGGTGCTTTCTTTAGCTTTCTTGATCATATCATTGTGTTTTTTTTGAATTCTTACTTCATTATTTAGTTTTTCATTCTGTTCTCTTGGCTCACCAATAGCTTCTAATTTTTCAATGAGTTCTATCTTCACTTGGTTTGCCTCCTGACTCACAAGAATAATCTGATTGGTGATCTCATGATGATGTTCAATAAGTCTTTGTATTTTTGACTCTCTCTTGTAGATTTTCAGTGATCTTCCTCCTGTTATCAATATCTAGTGTTATTTCTTGCTTATCTTGTCTAGCATTATTCATAACCTCAATAATCCTTACCATCCTTGTCTCTTGACAAATTTTTAGTGATGTCACTTGTCTAGCTATATGTTGATTGATTTCATTCAGACTTGTGATGCTTCCTTCAGAACTGTCTGATGTATTGCTAGATGTAGATCCTAATGACTCAAGAAAATCAGGTATCTCTTGTTCATGATAGTATGTTTCATTACAGTGAGATGTCATAACCTTTCTTTCATCCATTAGTTCTCTCATCTTGATTCTAGCTTCTTTGTATTGCTCATAGAAAATCTATATCTCTAACTTCTGATTCTCAATACTCTTGTCTAGCTTATACCTTTCCATTGTATGATCTTTTCTCTTAAGTATTTAAACTTTTCCAAATTAGAGATCTAGCTCTGATACCCATTGTTGGAAATAATGGAATGGTGTGTACTGAGAGGGGAGGGATGAATCAATACCCTTAAAACTTTTTATCAATTAACATTTATCCTTTAGTAATCAATTCCCTGCATTACTGACCATATATGTTATTCTATCTTTATGTATGTAACTTAATTTGCATGTAATCATTCATAGAAACATTCATGAAATGTAATGACACATGACACAAGATTTGGTAACATTGAAAACCCCAGTTAGAAGGTAAAAATTGTGGTGGGGATGAAACCCACAAAACTTCACTATTTACAGAATGAAAGGGGTCGGTTAAGGCTTACAAGTTTGATCACTTCTGTTGATCTTACCCTGTAAGGAGTAACATGATTAGACTCGTTAAGGTCTACTTTTTTAAGAGCTTTAGAAACATTGTTTAGTGTGCACTCGGTTAAGAGATTTACAAAAGGATTGTTAAATCCACCTTCTCAAAGGATTTCTTCTATTTGCTACACTTATTAGAATGTAGTCAAAAATACTTATTGACCTGAGTATATGCAATCTAGAATTGTTGAATACAGATCCATTAAAGTTCACATGTATATTTATCACCTATAGTGATTGATAAATACCTCTGTTATGCTCGGCAACCTTGAATATGGTTCTTGATAACCTATTTCATCTTTTGTTGTCCTTCTACATAAAACTTTGTATCTGATCCATAGATTTTCTCCTCGGCTACAATCATCATCACATCATCTTGTTCTGATTGATTACACATATATTTATACAATAAATTTGACCTAAATAAGTTTCACACTTTTCAGTGATAACTCTATGATCAAAGGTTTACAACTTGACCTTGATCTCCTAGTTTGCATGTTTTCAATTAGTTAGACTAATTAAAACAATTACAATTACATTTCTTGAGGGATACATTTCTTGTCCCTCAAGAAATGGTTTTAAAAATATGCTTTAAAGCTAAATCAAAAACTTAAGTGTTTTATCTCACGTGTAAGTCAAATCCACATTTCTCAGAATAAAACTATCTCTTGGTAGATTGGTGCTCAGGTTGCTCTTTAGTCTATCTGTCGGTGTAGACTATAAACTTGTCTTTCGGGTTCCTTTATTGTCTGCTCTGTCAGTTTACACTATTGACTGCTCTATCGATTTACACTGTAAAATTTTGTCGGGTTCCTTTGTACTTAACATTTTCGGTGACCTCTGTTTAACTGTTGTATCGGGTTGCACTGTAATCCTATCTTTCGGTGATCATGTACCGATGGTTCAGAACTTGATTCCTTTGCATACTAACAGAAAAATATGATCATCATAAAATAGATTTGTTTCCAATTCGAGAATTAGATAATAATAAGTTAACTCAATAAAACTGATTTGTTTCTATTTTAATATTTAGTTGACTAAAATTATGACATATAGCATGCATTTTTAAAGATTTAAATGATTTTAAATGCAATTTTTTTATTAATTAATTTAATTCCTTTTAGATTTTTAATTGACAATTTAGCAATTTATTTAATCAATATATTAAAATATCAATTAAGTAATTAACTTAAGGTTTATTTGTCAATGTAATATATTTTTAGGAATTAATTAATTAATCAAGTATGATGATTAATTAGGACCTAGGATTCAGGTCAAATCAACTTGAAATTGATAAATTTCCTATTTGATTTAGGACTTAGAATAATAAAGATTAGGCTTTCTTGATAAAAATTTGAGATTAGGAGTCTAGGGTTTAGGTGACCACTTTTAGGTCATTACATTTCCCCCTCTTTGAATTGATGTGCGATTAGAATATTGATTCAAAGACCTGTTAGTGAGAAGACCCAGAAAAATTTGATTTGAAGAAATGAAACCATTCTTGTCGAGGAAGATCAACTCTGAGCTTGATTGGATGAAGATCGATTAAAAGATATAAACAGAATACTTAGTTTGATTTGAAGCGAGTAAACTAGGCATATGTTAAGAACTCTTAAACCTTTTGATTGGTTTGAATGAATAACCAATTTTATTTAAAGTGATGAAAGAGATTACCATTAAGAGATTTGATTAGGAAGAAAATTGACTTGATTTGAAGTGATGAAGCCAATTTGATCAATGTATCTGGTTTCAATAATGAAACAGATCATATACGACTGATCTTGTCTAGTTTCAAGTGTATTCACCACTATATAAGACCATTGATTAGGTTGCCTTTGATTTAAGATGATCTCAACTTGATTTGATGCGATGAAGCTAAGATACCCCAAGTGATGGGGTCTTTCTTGATGATGTGATCACTAAATTGTTAATGTCTTGATCCTGCCCCCTCAGGAGAAAAATCAAAATATGGATAGGTGCCCTAGTGATCAAAAGCAATTTGATTGATAATATGATGCAAGAATAAGCTCATCTAATTATAAATAGGTCCCAAATGGTTAGAAAAAAATTTGGAGTTGAGGGAGGTCTTGTTGACCAAATTTGACAAAAAGTATGATACATGGATTGACTAGAAGAAAAGAACAAGAGATTTCTCTTGGTTCGGAGTCTAGAAGATGAATGGTGCAAGTGGTCACATGTAGTTGACTAAAAAAGTCAAATCTCAAAAATGACAAGTAAAATGATCTTAGATTTTGATTTCAATCACAAAAATGGAATCAGGATGGTCAAATTTGCCAGGGGTGCCATTTTCACATCAATCAATACACAACTGACCACTTGACGATGAGAAGATCGACTAATGAGAGCCTTAGATCCTTCCCATTGGAGAGAGGTACCGATATTATGCAGATTTCAACATCATGGAGATATAATGAAAAACTACCATGAATGCAACCTAAGGTGTAGTCACTAAACTTTAGCTTTGAAATTTTTCATCATCGAGCATTTTTGGAACATCGGAGTCGATACAATCCTTATTGGTGCCACTACGACCATAAGAATATGAATATGACTTTCATTGGATAAGATATGAGAAACTAACATAAGCATTGGGGCACCAAAACTGAGATGACTTGAATATTGTTTCTAGTTGGTGTTGCAAGAGTAGACTAGTATTAGGGCATTCAAAGCCAAGATAACCAGGAGTGCAATCTTGCATAAATAAGCATAGCAATAACAGTTAAGGAGATAGTTCCAACCTCACCTTTGTGTGAAAGTAAATAGGATCAATGGATGTGAGGTTTTTATGCCTTAATGAAAGATCTCTTATCACATACACTCAGTTTATTTGATGTTTCTAGATCATCAAGACCATACCAACAAGAAGGAGACAAAGAAAAGATAGACAAAAAATCAATGAGAACAAACAACATACAAAGAGAAGTTCAACATACTTCAGCTAGTTTCAAAGTTTTTGGATGTATACATGTATGAGGAGTTGAGAAACACCATCGTGCTTGTGAGTGTGATGTGTTTGAGTGCTATCATTCTATTTTTTACATTTGCAGTATCCAATGTGTGTTAAGAAACATAGATGCATCCAAAGATAGTGTTAAGAAACACTTTTGATTAGGGTGTTGAGAAACACCTGTTGTGTTGCTAGCGAGATGTCCTTTTGAAATGACAAGAGTACTGACTCTGCTGTAAGCCAAAGATGTGATCAAATTTGGGGACCTATTCCCCCTGGTAACAAACATCGATTGAAGATAAATGACTTTACTCATACTGCTGGGACAAAGCCGGTTCAATTGCCCCCAAACTATGACTCTAGATTGGTTTCAAGCCAGGAGAGTTCTTAGGAGAACCAAAGTGTCACAAAAGTGATTGAAATCTTATGTACAAAATGAAGCAAAGGATTTCCAAGACTGAGCATTGATAGATGGAGCACTGAGTACAAGAGGTGCCTATTTACCAAGTTTTCACCTACTTGGCAGAGATTCTATTTTTGCTACCATCGCGCCTGTTTACTAGGTTTTTGCCAAGGCACTTTTTCTTATTTTTCAATGTTTTTGTATTTTTCCATTTTTATTTTATTTTATTTATTGATTCATCAAGGTGCCTATTTACTGGGTTTTCACCAAGATGGTCATTTTTTCAGGACTTTTTCCAATTTTTAGTATTTGTTTTCAGGATCATAAGTATGTACATGTTGTTGATCACCGAGAATGTCTTAGGTGTTGACCTTCTTCATATGGAGAGTGTTGATGGGCTCCCGAAGGTGTTCTCCTTTGAGTGTGGAGATTCGATAAGATCTAGAGCCGAATGCTATAGTAATGATATAAGGACCCAGCCAGTTGGGTTCAAATTTCCCCTTTTGTTCTCTATGTGACTGATTACGAGGGTTTTCTCTCAACACTAAGTCTCCCACCTGAAGTTCTCTTGGTTTGACCTTTTTATTATAACCTCTAGAAATTATCTTATGATAAGCTCTGAGGTTATGGAATGCCACTTGCTGACATTCATCTAGTAGTTTTAGTTCTTGCAACCTTCAAACTCTATGATCTTCATCCATGATAAGCCTTCATAGAGAAACCCTCAGAGATGGGAAATCTTATTCTATGGGTAGTACTGCTTCTGCTCCATGGAAAAGAGAAAAGGGGGTTTCCCCATTAGGTGTTATGATACTATTTTTATATGCCCATAATGTGGGATTGATCTACAGATGCCAATACCATCCAAATTTTTTCACAGTACGGTGCAAGATATTAAGAAAATTTTTATTGGAGGCCTTAGCCTATCCATTACCCTATGGATAATAAATGGAAGAGAAACATTGTTTAATATTGAACTTCTCACAAAGTTCTTTGATATTCATTTTTTTGAACTACCCTCCATTGTCAGTTATAATGGATGAAGGAATGCCATATCTACAGATAATGTGATTCAGAATAAATAAGTCTATTTTTTGGCCTGTATATTTGATTAGTGGGACCACCTCTATCTACTTTGTGAAATACTCAGTGGCGGTGATGATGAATTTGTGCCCATTAGAAGAAGATGGGTAAATCTGACTGATGAGGTCAAATGCCCACTATTGGAAGGGCCAGTGTGTGATAAAGGGAATTGGTTCCCTTGCTGGAGCATGTATAAGATTGCCATGTAGTTGGAATTTCTTACACATCTTTGCATATCTTACTGCCTCTTTTTCCATATCTAGCGAGTAATACTCCGCTCTTAGCAGTTTTTGGGACAAAGTCAAACCATTAGAGTGAGAACCACAAATACCATCATGGACCTCAGCCAATGCATATTTAGACTCCTCTTATTATAGAAACCTAAGAAAAGTACCATCTAGTCCTCATCTATAAAGATAGTTAGTTATGAGAACATACTGTGAGGCATTTCAGATAAGGTGGGTGTTCATTCCGGGTAAGCGCATCAGGGATGGCCTGATAGCGGAGGTTATATAGGTGTAGACATGTTTGTATCAAGAAGGCTCTTGTCCTATGATAGAAAAAACCATGTGGGAGTATGGGGAGTTTTAGGAAGGGAAATGAATTTATTCAACCAGGAAATCATAGTGGAAGTCTTCCTCTTGTAGTTGTGAGGACGCTAATGTAGCCATGGAATCAGGTGCTCTATTCTATGTCCTCGGGACCTGGTGGAACGTGATGTATGTAAAGTATTTCTTAAAGTCATCAACTATTCTCTTATAAGGCATGATTTTAACATCCTTAGTTTGATAGACATCATTGGTTTGGTTTATGATGAGCTGGGAGTACCCATAGATGTTTAGCTCTGATATGTTCCACTTAATTGTTAGGTTGATTACATTAACAAAGGCTTCATATTCAGTAACGTTATTTGTATAAGGGAACAACAGCTTGGATGCATTTGGTATGGATTAGCTTTGAGGTGTTATGAACAAGACACCTGCACCTGATCCTAGTTGTGTAAAAGATCCGTTGAAGAACATTTTCCATGACCTATATGTTTTATGCAGAATGGAACCATATAGAAATTCAACATTGATTGGGAGATTATCTTGAAATGGAGCATCAGCCAATTGATCTGAAATGGATTCTCTCTTAATTTTTTTGTGCTCAATGTATTCAATGTCAAACTCACTGAGGAGCATGACCCATTTTTCTAGTCTTCTAGTCAAAGTTGCCTTATTCAAAAGATATTTCAGTGGATTAATATTTGCAATGAGTTTTTTGGAATGTGCTAAGATATAATGTCTCAGTTTATGACACACAAATACAACTATGAGACAAGATTTCTTTATTACTGAATATTTCATCTCATTAGAGACCAAGGTTCTATTAATGTAGTTGATGGCTCTCTCTTTCTTGTTGTCATCTTCTTGTGCCAGAAGTGCCCCCAGTGATGTTGTCGTGATAGATATATACAAGATTAATGGTTTTCCATGTGTAGCAGGCATCAATACCGGCGAGTTAGCTAGGCATGCTTTGATTTGATCAAAGTTATTTTTGCATTCTTCATCCCATTCATATATGACTCCCTTACACAGATTTTTTGTGAATGGTTGGGATTTTTCTTCTAACTGTGAGATAAATCTCCAGATGGACTGAATTCTTCCTCGGATTGTCCTCATGTGACTAATATTTTTAGGCGGCGATATCTCAAGGATTGCTTGCACCTTTGCATGATCTATTTTAATTCCTTTTTCTAAAACAATGTAACCCAACAAATTTCTAGAGGTTACCCCGAATGCATACTTCTTTGGGTTTAGTCAAAGCTTGAACTGCTCCATTCTGTCAAGAATTTTACCCAAGTCTTGTAGGTTTATGCATCTTTCCATAGTTTTAACCAGTGTTTCATCCACATAATCTTCCATGTTTTTGTGCATCATGTCATGGAAGATTTTTGTGATAGCCCTTTGATAAGTAGCTCCTTCATTTTTTAGTTCAAAGGGCATAAAGTTCCAGCAGAAGGTGCCCCAAGCACATGTGAAAGTTATATTTTCCTGATCTTCTAGAGCAATCTTAATCTGGTTATATTTAGAAAATCCATCCATGAAGGAGTACATTTCATACCCAACTATCATGTCCACAATCACATCGATGTTGGGAAAAGGAAATTCATCCTTTTGACAAGTGTTGTTTAGGTCCTTGAAGTTTGTACAGACTTAGATAGATTTGTCTAGTTTGGATAGTGGTACAATGTTTGAAATCCATTCAGCATAATCAATAGCTCGAATGAACCCAGCTTTTAGTAACTTTTTGAGTTCAAACTTTATCAATAGATCAATACAAGGATGCATTTCTCAGAGCATCTATTTTAGTGGTTTGACTCCTGGTGCTATGGATAGATGGTGCATGATCAGATCTGGATCCAAACCAGGCATGTCTTAGTAAATCCATGCAAAGTTGATTTTTTTCTCTTTAAAGAACTCAGTGAATTCTTTTAACTCTGTTGTTGATAAAGATTGTTCCACATGGATAATGTGTGGCTGTTCCTCTATCCCAATGTTCACAGGTTATTTTGGTTCAATCAATAATGACAACTGCTCTTGGATATGACTAGGCAGGATATAAAGTACCCCATTCTTTGGCACCTCAGAGAGGTTTTCACCATCAGATGCATCTTTTATTTTGAGTATTTTGTGTTTTGAAACTGCCACAATGTGGTTTTCACCTTCAAAAATCTTTTTCTTTTTCATTTTAATTTTATGATTGAGGTTTCTTGATATCCATTTCAGTCATATTCACGCTAGGTTTGTTGGTGGAAGAAGTCACAGGTTCAACACCGTTCAGGTAGCATGATAGCGCATACGCATTGGGGAATGTAGGGATGTTTATGGGTTGTGTTTGCAAACCCAATTAAATCACTTTAGGATGTAGGAGGGGTAATAAATTGACAGGTTTGAGGGTATTCACGGTATGTTCATCATAAACCTCAATTGTCACATAGAGACCTAAATCAGTACCCTGTATAGATGTGTTTAAATTAGCAAGGGCCTTAACAACATAATCAAATCCCATGTCAAGGATTAGAGGATCTAACTCATCAGATATAGATCCTAAACCTTCACCTACCTCAAATGGAGTTACGTACTATTGTACAATGTCCACCTCCTTGTCTTGAGTCCCTTTTGACAAACTATAAAACTCATACTTGTGAGAGTATTTTTTAGCGTAATCAACCATATTTAGAACATGAGAGAAGTCCACTCGTTGCCCCTAGGTTGGATGAGCTCTGTCTAAGAACTCTGCTATGGTTAGATTCCCTTCTTTTGTATCTGGATCTTGTTCAGATGTAGTAGTCTCTGACTGATCAGAAGCCATTGGTGATTCCTCTAGAACACGCTCTTTAGTAGCATTAACTTGGGGTGTTTCTTCTTCAAAGAGAAGATCTAAGATATTGGGAGGAATAGGTCATGAATACACATCTTCCTCATTAGAATCATCCGGCTTGCAAGTGGGTGTGTCAGTACTTTGTTCTATTCTATTATGCTCTTCTTCATCTATATGAATTAGATGTATCTTTTCTTTATCTAGATGATTCTTGGCTCTTTGTGCTTTCCTTGATAAGAACCCTAGACCAATTGTGTCTTTAGTTCATTGGATCAAAAAAGAGTGGTTCCTAGAGTCCATTATGATTACATCCAATTGGGTCCCTTTCCTGAATAACCCATTTTTTGAGCTAGTTCATACCCCACTCCATATGTTTCTGGGGATATTTCACATTATTTTATCTCATTGTTTTCAAGCTCCTTATATATCCATTCAAGAATATATTTTTATTATTTCTCATCCTATAATGGTATGTTGTCTTTAACAAAGTTATCATCATAGAGTGCGTAGGATGTTGTTGGTTTCATCTCTTCTGAAGGTCTCACGTAGGAGCTAGGTAATGTGGGAAGAGATGTGATTGATAGTATGGGTTCCACTATGTATCCACCCATACCAGTGTCATTTATCTTCAACTTCTTTTCCATTTCTTTCAGTAAGTCATTGGTTGAGTTTGAACTTGAAGCCTCTCTTTTATGGCGTATGAGAGTATCTTGTACCTGATGCAGTGCATTACATGTGTAGCTAGTGTCTGCAGGAATGTTGACTTGGACACCATTGAACAGAAACTTGATACATTGATGGTAGGTGGATGGGATATCTTGCATTTCATGAATCTAGGGTCTTCCCAACAAGATGTTTTAAGCCAATGGAAGATCTAATACCTGGAAAGTGACATCCCTCTCTATGGGATCCACTCTGATGGGAAGAATTATGAGACCTTTGGAAGATCTCTCTTGTTCATCATATGCCTTTATGGTAATTTTCTTCTTTGGATCAATGGCATATTCTGAAAATCCCAGTTGTTCAATCAATTTGTATGTATATATATTCAACCCTGCACCACCATCTATCAAGAGCCATTTGACATGATTTTTATGAACCATGACTTTGATATGTGATAGAAGATTATGCAGATGACTCAGGGAGTTATCATCTTCCTCTGAAAAGAATAGGTAGTGTGTTAAATTCAAATGACGAACCATAGATTGAAACTGATCCAAATCCAAGTCTTTAGGGATATTGGAGGTTCACAAATCTTTATCTAAGATCTCTCTGTGAGATGGAGAGATTTTGAGCAATTCAAAGATCAAAATTTGTGCGTTTGTTCTTTGCAATTGCTTGACGATGCTATATTCTGCAGCATGGGATGAAGCCTGTTGTTTAGACTAAGACACCTTAGAGACATTCACGGTCAGTTGTTTGTTGGTTGGTACCCATTGTTTAGATGTCATCGATTGATTTTGAGATGAGGGGGAGTTTGAAGACCCTCCTTTTCCCAAGGTGACCTTTGCTTGCGCTTGAGTCATGACATTTTTTGTTCTACACTCTTTCTTACCATTTTTAACAATGATAATGTTACAATACACAGGAGAGACTGGTTCAATCATGTGGATGACCTTATCATCCAGGGTGGTGTACATGTGATTAATCCTAGCACCTTGATTAGAAGATTTGGCTTTCTCATATTCAGGCAAGGGATTCTTATATGCCTTATGATCTGCGTTTGTTGCATGATTGTCAACTGTGATAGTTTCACTATCAATGAGGTCTTGGATTTCATGTTTTAACCTCATGCAGTTCTGCATTGTATGTCCCTTATTTTTGTGATATGCACAATAATCATTGTCTCTTGACCATTTTGGTTTCACCTCTGGTTCATATGGCTTGGAGTTATCTGGCAACGTGATCAGTTTATTTTCTAGTAGAGTCTTAAGGGCCGATTTATAAGATTCACCCAAAGGATAAAATTCCCTCTTGCATTTAACCAAAGTTTTTTCTTTCATGAGGTTACTAACCCCTTTGGGAGGTACCTTTGTGATGTTTTCAGCAACTTTTAGGGATTTTGAGCCACTTGTCAAGTTGAATATTGTTGGTTTAGGTTAGGGAGAAAAATTATTAACTACCCCATCATTCATGACATGCTTGTTCTTATTCCAGTATTTGGTCTTATCTTTGGAACTACAATTAAAAATCATTTCTTTTGAAAGGGAAATTTCACCTTTCTTCACAAGCACAGTTTCAATCTTCAGTGCACTCTTCACAAGTTGATCGAAAGTAGGAAGATCTTGCATATGAAGTGGGTAATTATACTCGTCGAGTAATGCGTTGGTAAATATATCCATCTTTTTAGACTCAAGAATGAGTCATGGATATCTAGAAAATGCTCTTCTCCATAGATGAAGAAAAGTCAAGAATGATTCTCCCGTCTGTTGTTGAATGCTACATAGTTTTATCTAGACACGGGATGTATTTTATATGAATAATGTTGTAAAGATGGATTCATCAGTTCATCAAACCTTTTGATCCCAGTGGGTAACTTTGAAAACCACTCTATAGCTTGACCACCTAAGCTCTGAGGAAAAAGATGCATGAGATACATCTGCTCTTGCATAAACTTTGTACATAGGGCACAAAATTACTGAATGTAGTCTTGTGGGATGAAATGACTACTATACTTGTCAAATTTTAGGATTTCTACTCCATGTGGAAATGGAGGTAAGTGCAAATCTTTATCGAAAGGAAACAGACAAATGTTGTCCATAGTTAATTTTTTCGTTGGATTTTCCTTTTGTTGTTTCATTGCCTATGTTTTTGTTTGCAAATCTTGAATCTGTTTGGTTAATAGTGTCATAGGAGTTTCCTCCTCTTTAGCAATGATA
Source organism: Thuja plicata (assembly GCA_018584345.1). Classification (NCBI taxonomy): domain Eukaryota; kingdom Viridiplantae; phylum Streptophyta; class Pinopsida; order Cupressales; family Cupressaceae; genus Thuja; species Thuja plicata. Next base: position 5,193,095 of record MU226051.1, on the reverse strand, counting down.
TCTTTCAGTCTATAATGAGAGGGAAGTTGGGCTCCTTGTTGAGATAATTCTAAAAAAAATTGTTCTTTGTCTCTATTAATGATAACCTTCATTACTTTGAGGAAGGCTTGATCTTGTAGGCATTTTTTAACTTACTCCTCAAAGTTTTTAGGATCTTCAAACTCTGGTGGCATTTTTTAGCATCATTATTGTTTTCCCCAGACATGGTTGAATCTGGTAGTCTATTACCAAGAAAAACTGACTCGTGTGTTGTGTTTAGTTGTTCCTTAAAAGGAGGGTTTTTTGTAAGAGGATGAAACTATCCTTTCGTATAGAGTTCTCTAAAAGAATTCCTAGTCTGTACCAACATTAACCAATTGATTCATCTAACTAGCATTGAGGTGATGTTTAAAGTGTTGTCTAAGTCTAAGACCTAAGAAGACAAATAGATAACATGTCCAACCAAAAAGGAGAATCAAAGACTCTGATCTTGAGTCAAGGTTAATGAACCTGCTCTCACAGCTTAGGATAAGGATAGGGTGGAAAAAGATGATTATAATAACAAGTCACTTGGACTAGCACAACAAAGTCAGACTTTGAAACAACAAGTAGGTCAGATTTGTGAAAATTCAAATAGAACTGTCATGACAGAATACCAACTTAGACATCAATTCAACTGATTTTTAGAGTTTTGATAGTAAATGCAAAAACTTGTACGAGAGTTGACAATTTAACACCTAAAAGTGCAGTTTCTGAAATGTTGATCATTTTGTTTATTTTAGTGTCTATTTTTATGTTTCACAATGCAAGACATATCATAGAGATATCAGAGAACCAAGCATAGCAATCAAACCCTATTCCTAGGTGGCGAGAAATGGACAATACTTGTTTTAATCCTCTTATAATAAAATACCCATTCAAGTTAGAGAAATAGAAGCTTGGCAGCACTGGCTCCCCTCCATGACACATACATCTCGGACCTACCAAGATTCAAATTTCTCAAGATCCATAGGTCCTGATAAATTTACTATTTCAACAAGAGGGGTACATGAGAGGTTTCTTAGGCATGTGCGTCTCACAAAGCCTGCATAAACAAGTAGAAAAGGATTTTGGGCACTATTCTAAAAAAAATTTTAGTAAGGGTCTTTATTTAAGTATATCCTCTGTGTCTGCGCAAGTGTGAGTGAGGCTGGTAACCCCACAAAGAACCTTAGCACAAGCAGTCACGATATGTGATTGACACCTGAAGGCCCTATTTTGTGTTAGGCGAGAGCTGAGTATAAGCTCAAATGTCACTTATCTTTCAAGGTTGTGGTCTCAAGGAAGCGTTTGATTATAGTGAGGTGCAATAGTGAATTTTTTTGGGTCTCATCCCCACTATATTTTTTACCTTCTAATAGGGGTTTTCTGCGATACCAAACTACTAGTGCCATCAGTACTTAATTTCATGTATGTGTATTGTTTATTTTACACGCATTTACATTTCAGGAGTGATACTATATGTTTGATGTATGCAATCTACTCAGTCAGTTAATACAGAATAGTGGTTACAAAGAATTGATTAAAAAATTTTAAGGGTACTGATTAACTCCTCCCCTCTTAGTACACACCCTTTCCGTTATCCCAACACAGTGAAGAGAAGAATAGAGATAAATCAGATTGAGAGATCACTTAAGAGTTGGAAAGAGGAGATCTGTTATCAAAATTTGTGGTGCAGACTGAAGGATCAGGTACTAATACATTCTAACAAGTGAATCAAGGTAAATATTTTAACAAAGTGGTCCTAATAGGCCTTTGTAAATCTCTTAACTTAGTGCTTACTTTCTTGTAAGTTTAAATCTTTTAACAAGGTAGATTGTATAAGTTTGTAAGCTCACTAGTACAAAAATAGTAATATATGACCAAATAAACTACCAAAAATTATAGATAAATGACCAAATTTGGTCAAGTGATCACTGGTAGTTTATTGTCGGTCATTTATCTCGTGACCAAATCTATGTGACTAAACTATTTTAGTCATTTTTTTGGTCATTGGTTTGGTCATTAATATAGTCATTTATTTAGTCATATATTTGGTTATTGGTTTGGTCTTATATTTAGTCATTTATTCGATCGTATATTGAGTCATTAATTGGTCATATATTTAGACGTATCTTGAGTCATTTATTTAGTCATATATTTGGTTATTTATTTGATCATATATTGAGTCATTAAGTGGTCATATATTTGGTCGTATATTGAGTTATTTATTTAGTCATATATTTGGTTGTTTATTTGGTCATTTATTTGGTCGTATATTAAGTCATTAATTGGTCATATATTTGGTCGTATATTGAGTCATTTATTTAGTCGTATATTTAGTTATTTATTCAGTCGTATATTTGGTCATATATTTAGTCGTGTATTGAGTCATGTATTGAGTCATGTATTTAGTCGTATATTTAGTTGTTTATTTAGTCATTTATTTAGTTGTGCATTCAGTCGTATATTTATTTGTGTATTTGGTCATTTATTTAGTCATTTATTCAGTTGTGCATTTGGTCATATATTAGGTCATTTATTCAATTGTTTATCCAGTCATTTATTTGGTCATGAAATGAATAATATTTTAAATACCATGAATTTAATTATGTAAAAAAAATATCATATTAAACTTGAATTATAAAGCATAAAAGAAAATAAAATAAAATAAAAAATATTACACATGAACAAACTACAACCAAGTAAAGTTAAAAGATTGATTCAACATCATGATAAATAAAGATAATCAATTCATATTAAAAATTAATGTAAATATACAAATTAAAACAAAAACATTTATCATTCAAAGTATGGAGGGTGCCAAAATATATAAGTTGTCAAAGTTATCCAAAGAGTATATACGTAAATATAATCAAAAATATCAAAGTTAAGATGTGTAACAACTAGAACATGATAAACATGTTGATCAACTATGTCATTTTTTTCAAATACTTTAGTGGCCACCGTGTAAAGGTTCCCTCTTTCTCTTTTAGACGAAAAGCTTCATCTATTTTGTCTTCATAAGCAAGGGGTATGTTACTTGTGACCTTTATAATGTTTACATTTGCATCTCCTGTTTCTTTCAAGTTAATTCCATGTATAATAGATAGGGAGTGAATCATCCCAATGCCCAGAGCATCACCATCATATGGATCCAACACCTTAACTTTATCCCCTTCTTTGAGTTTATCAACACATTTATGCAAAAAGAAAAAAAATAACACATTATATTACATAGATAATGAAAGACCACAAATATAATATAATCATAAGTGTTTCTAAATAAGAAATTTAGTCACTAGTGTAGAAATATAATTCACAAAATCTCCAAGTAGAAAAAGATCTGTTGACAGTGCATAAAGTAGGAAAGAAAACACAACTATTATTTTTATCCATGCAAGTATAAGAAATAATATTAAAAGATTAAAATAATGTCAAGATCTAAGTTCCTAAAAGAGAGTATATGCAAATGAAGACAAGATCAATTACAAATATCACCCTAACCCTAATCCTAACTCTAATCCTAACCCAAACCCATAACTGTACAGCCTAACCATAAATATATATCACCGTAACCCTAACTATAACCCTAACTCTAACCATAATTATAACCCTAACCCTAACCCTTTCTCTAAGCATTAAGATGATACTAATCATACCCCTCACCTTACACCCTATTCCTAAATTGGTCATCCTAACCCTAACTCTAACTCTAACTCTAACTCTAACTCTAACCCTAATCCTAATTCTAACCCCAACCCAAATCCTTACCATAAAAAATCATCCTAACTATAACACTAATACTAAACCTAACCATAAAAATCACCCTAACCCTAACCCTAATTGTAACCCTATCTCTAACCCTAATAGTAACCCTAACCCTAGATCTAACCCTAACCCTAACCCATAATTGTACGTCCTAACCATAAAAATCACCCTAACCCTAACCTTAACTATAACCCTAACCCACAACTATACATCCTAACCGTAACTCTAACCTTTATTATATAAATATATTTAGTGGTATATCCACTTGCTTTAAAAAAAACTCTAACCATAACCTAACCCTAATCTTGACTATAACTCTAACCCTAATCCTAACCATAAAAATCACCCTAACCCTAAACCTAACCCTAATTATAACCCTATCTCTAACCCTAACCCTTGCTCTAACCATTAAGATGATACTAATCCTACCCCTAACCCTAACCCTAACCCTAACCCAAACCCATAACTGCACATCCTAACCATAAAAATCACCCTAACGATAACTCTAACCTTAAAAATCACCCTAACCCTAACCCTAATTGTAACCCTATCTTAACCCTAACTATAACCCTAACCCTAACCCTAACCCACAACTATACATCCTAACCGTAACTCTAACCCTTATTATATAAATATATTTAGTGGTATATCCACTTGCTTTAAAAAAAACTCTAATCCTAACCTAACCCTAACTCTAACTCTAACCCTAATCCTAATTCTAACCATTAACCCAAACCCATGTCGTGTATCCTAACCCTAAAAAATCATCCTGACTATAACTCTAACCCTAACCCTAACCCTAACCCTAATTGTAACCCTATCTCTAACCCTAACCCTTGCTCTAACCATTAAGATGATACTAATCCTACCCCTAACCCTTGTACACACAAAAAGTAGTGCACTTCTATGAATCCTTACATACAAGGAAACTCAAGAATGAGCCTTCACAAATTGATCCATAGCTCCCTATGCATGGAGTTGCAAGATTTGTAAAATTGCTCTCAGCTAGAACTGTAAACTCATGACCTTGCCAATAAACCATACAATGAGAGATTCACAATGAAAACAAGGGCAAGAATGCCAATATCTCTAATGAAACCAAATGTATGCAATGCAATGCAAATCTATATGACAATGCAAG
>MU226051.1:5122132-5146319 GCA_018584345.1 Thuja plicata | reverse complement strand
ACTTTTGAACAAACTAACCATTTAGGACTTAATATTCATGAAATTAGAATTCATTTTATGTCATTTAGGAATGATTTAAGTGAATTGACACCAATTTCAGAACCCCTAATTATCCTTTGTGTAGATTCGATTGATTTTGAAACAACTTAACCAAGAAGATAACCAACAAACCCTAAACTAGTTTGATGTTCATTTTATGCTCCTAAAACAAGCTATGTGCATGTTCATTTTAAAGTCATTTTCCACTTAATCACTGATATTTGACAAAATTGAATCAATTAAGACTCCTACTTAGGCTAGATTGTGAACTTGAAATGAATTGAAAGCTGAAAACCAATCAATTAGCCTTGCATTGAATCCTAAAATAGGTGAAGTTTATTTAATTAAGAGAAGAAAATTGAAATGTGAGGTTTATTTTAGGTACCTAAACTGAAATATTTGGTCATTTATTTAGTTATTTATTTGGTCATTTTGCCCGATGACCAAATTGGTCATTTTACCTGATGACCAAATTGATCATTTATTTAGTCATTTTACCCGATGACCAAATTGGTCATTTATTTAGTCATTTTAGTTGTGATTTTACTCAATGACCAAATTGGTCATTTATTTAGTCATTTATATTTTTGAATTGCAAAAAATAGATAGAACATGATCAATTTTAGTCACCTGGTCATTTATTGCCCAAATTCTACTAGTGGCTCTTAACATGGAAGACCACCCATAGGGTAGATCATTAAAAGTGATCAAAAAAATTATCCCTAACATGCACACTTTATTACTCTAGTAGTGAATATTTGTGGGTGTCATCCCCACCCCAATTTTACCTTCAAGGGTTTCTAGGTTACCAAAATATTTGTGTTATGTATTCATGATTAGATGTTAGATCTTTACAACATTTCAGTTTATGTTTATAAATACATGGTCGAACCAGTTTGAAAATAATTGGTATAAGTTTTATAGATATGATTCACTCCCATTCTCAGTTACTGCTTTCCCATATTAGACTTCCAAAAGAAGAGACTTCTTGCTAGGATTTCTATACGCTTAAGAAATTTTTGGAAACTTGGGGTTTGAAGTATTGTGGCACAAGGATGTTGTAAGGATATTATCCTTCTAGCCACTATTTCTGAACATTCTTGGCCTTGATTGTAGTAATTATGTTCTTATTGTCTTCCAATATATCTAGAAATAAGTCTTATTATCCATTTTTCAATGTGTAAGGTCCTTGTCCCCTTTCCCCTAAGGAATTCTTAGAGAATATTTAACTGATTATAGTTTTGATAGAAGATAAAGAGGATGAAATATAAGGATATTGTTGACAATTTGAATACATCTAATCATAAAAATAAATTTGTTTGAAAAAATTATAGTTTGAATTTAAGTTTAATAATATGTCACTTCCACAATTAGACAATGACTCATATCCCAAAGGGATGCCTATAAATCATGAAACTTCACCATGTTTCGTGTATTACAATTTTGGGGGTATATGTGGAGGAGGCAAGCTAGCAGAAGTTAGCATAAATTAAATATTATTAAGAGGGTTGAAAAGAAATTGCTAGGAAAAATAATTTCAGGACATCAAGAGTGTTGTTCAGCTCTTCTTGGTAGTTCCAAATGACTACTAAACTATCATGAACACAGTGACGATTAAGAGCCACTTCATTAATAAGAAGCAAAATGTTGTAGATTAGATTTTGATTTTTAACAAGTTTGAATAAATATTCAAGAGCATTGGCTTTGAGAATATAAAGGAATGGGGCCAATGGATAGTATTATATTATTGACATTTGAAGAGAGAAAAATTAGATTAAATGGAGCCATTATTTACCATGCAACCATTAGTATTAGCAAAGAGGGGTTGAATCTGACAAATGAGCTTGGGAAAAGGGCATAGCTGCCATCCTTTGTATCATACACCTTGTCAAAATGAAATTCAATCAAGACACTATCTTCTCCTATTTGTTTAGCCCACTCAACCATTTTCCAAGAAAGTACCAACATGCATCATGCAATTCCCCTTCCTAATTTGTTCAGGTCTTTCAAGTTCTTGAGTCATGTTTCTAATTCTTTTAACTATAGTTGTGCCTAGAATCTTATAAGAGGTATTAACAAAAGTAATTGATCTCCACAAACTTTGTTTTTATTTTTTCTTTTAGGATTCAACATCACTAGTCTTGGATTAATGGAAGGACCAAAAAATTCCTTTGGTAAGGTCTATCTTTATAAAACTCAAATAGTTTCTCCATGCTAAATGGCCACTTTGTAGATGTAGCCAATCATTAAAATTCAATTTATCATGCAATGCATGTGATTGGATGAAAAATAAACCCAGGCCTAAAACCTTGCTAATCTCTTTACCATAAATATCTTTGTAATAGAATGCAACTATAACTTAGGTACACAATGGTTGAAATCACTTGAGATAGGGGTGATTAACTTTCATCTTTGCAATTAGAAGTAATTTGGTTGGTGTTGGTGCCTGCAACATTCTTAACCTTTAGAACAACTGAAATGGTTTTGCAAAACAAACAGAGAATAAGGGACAACTAAAATTATTATCATAACCAAAATGTAAATTATCATGAAAATGAATAGAACTGTAAAAAAAAAATTAAAACATTTATGTATTCTCACTGTGAATCTTCATGCACTTCTTTGTGAGAACTCCAATGTTCACTAAAGTTTAGGTTCCATTTCCAAAACTTTGATTTTCTACTAATAATCTATTGTTTAAACATTTAAAAATCATGGGAAATAATGTATGGTATCATTGGATTTCATTTTAGTGTTCAAATGAAAAACTTACAAATTAAAATAGGGAGATGGAACAAAAGATACTCCTATAAAATCACACAATTTTCTATTCTATGCAATGCAGAAAATGAAAAGGTCAACGAGTACCTATATCGTGTTGCCCATTCATCAGGTTAATCCAATAAAGTAATGGAAGATTCTAATTACTTTGAATCCATTCCAAAATCCATAAAGGAGTTTGTTATGAATTTATCAAGTTCAGAATCAATGATGGGTTTTAATTTTGAAGAAGTTTGGTTATGTTACGTCCATACAATCAGCTCACCACTGAGAAGGATACATCCAACACCCACTCCCATGTTAATTATGCTCTGAATGGAAACCACCATATAAAACATCCAACCAGAGCTTGCATATACATTTGCACATAATTAATCACACACATATAATAAAATAACGTGTAATTTAAAAGTGGTTTATGCAAATAGAATATAAATTTTACCAAGGATGTCTCTGGCGAGCTCTCTGAAGTGAATGTGGTGCCACCCCTACTTCTCTCAGTTATCAAGAAAATTTAGACATAATAAAATAAGTTTAAAATGTGATCGCTTCAGTAGTGGAGAGGGAAAAGAGACCCAATTCCCAATCCATATTGTGGAAGGCATAAGGCAGTATCAGAATTGTCTATCCAATTATTACAGTTGTCAAATGAAGCCCAATGTGCCACCATGTCCCTAATTCATCTCTCTAATCAATACATTTCTTCCAAAACTAGTGTCAAATAGAATTGAAGATAATTTTTAACAAAAATGGACTGCACCACAACATAAAACATGAAAATCGTAAAGTGACAGATCCAGTTGATCAAATGAAACAGAACAACCTTCAAGTTGAATAAAAATATTCTCTAATGCATAATTGAAGAAATATTTAAAATATCATAGTTTATTCAAATTAATATTTTATTATCCTCAATACCAACTTTTTACTAGAAAACATAGTTTTATTGATTTAATTGGTCAAACTAATTTTTGACATTTTTAAGAGAAAATTAGAAATTTTTTGTTTAGGTTCGCTTTTGGGTATTTTTTTCTCATTTTGCAGAAATTTTTCACCTAGCCCTAACCCATTTGTCCCCAATTAATTGAAAATATTTATCTTTTTGTTTTCTAAATTATTCCCCTGATAGATTTTTGCTACCATGCTAATGCCCATTATAGGCTTCTCCCCAACTTGAGCCAGAAATCAATGACCTCCATTGCAAATGCAAACCTTATTCTATAAATGGATTTGTGAACAATAACAAGCATGGTCTCACATATATCCTCACGAGGACCATTGCTACATATATCCTCATCAAGCCAATAATTCAGTGCCACAGAAGTAGCAACATTGAGTTTGCAGTTATCAAAGTTGGTGATATATTTATGAGTATCAAACTCATAGATAGGAGCTTTCTTATTTCCCATAGGATGGGAAGGTAAAGCTCTAATTTTTTCTTTCTATTAAGAGACTATTTATTTGAGTTTCTTCTCTTCTTTCTTTGGACAAAAATATTCTCAAAGGCCATACTAGCATCCTACCCATTAACGACAAGGGTTGCAAAAGAAGGTCGAGGAGAGAATAAGATTTATACATAGAAAAAAATGTACTCTTTCAGGATAGAGAGAGCCTAAGACACCATTTTGATTTCATTGTCAATGAAATTCTTGATATTCAACCAATTTTCCCATAATATCCCTACTATCCAGGCTTACCTAAACAAGTAATGGTAATCCATAATAGCATTGTTGAAATCAATCATGTATTCCCAAGGTGTCTGTGGGGTCAAAATATATCAAGATAAGCATGGGGTTTGCGTTGAAGGTTTTGGAACATAGGTTCCATAATCCTTAACCAAACCAATAACATCCATGCTTTTGAAAACTTGTTGCTAGTTAATGGAGAGGAATGATGGGATTTTATCTAAACATGAAATCAATCATTGGTATCAAGTTTCATCTTTTTACCAAGATTAGAAACAAGGATTAGGTGCCAAGTATAGAGGCTTGGATTAAACAAAATTAGATCCCTTCAAATCTTAGGCAGTAGCCTTTCTCGCTATTGAAATGTAGATAATGTTGGCAGAGCTAACATAACTAAATATGTACCAGAAAGATGGGTAGTTCTAAAGAAAAACAAGAACAAAACAAAATGAGTGTGAGGCAGAAAATAATCTGAAACAAACCTGTGTATCTTCGTAGCCATGGAGATTAGTGGTCGATGACACCTGGTGCAGTCAGGAGAGTATCTAGGGAGGATGAATGCATGCCATGAGAGATTCCATAACAAAGCGCATATGAGGCTTCAAAATGGACTTTCCATAGCGAGCGAGAAAGTGCATATCAACTTAACCAAAAGGAAAATGATTAAAATTCCCTCCAACTCTTTTCATGCTAATTTGTTTTTGGATATATTCCCTCCAAATGCGAAATAAGGCCTTTACAATTTTTATTAAAAAGTTTAACATTTACATTGTTTAATGTTGTTAATTATATTTTTAATTATTAATAAATTATCATTATTATTAACTATGTTATTAATTATAAGTTATAAATTATTAATTCTTTAACTATGTTTTTAATTATTTTAAATTTATATTCTTTAACTTTTAAATGGTCTTTAATCTTTAATTTTTCAATTGAAGTTTATTTAAATAGTTGTATATGCTAAGTAGGAGATATTTTCTAGAGAAGGTCAAATTATGATATAATTGTGTGGTTTTTGAGTCAAACTCATTGACCCATGTTTCATAAGTAGTGATTCACAAGAAGGAATCTCTCATGAGAATGAATATAACACTTAGCACTCATTGCATCGAACTTTTTTTGTCACTAGGTCATGGGTCCTTTGTTTATCCCTTATAGGTTGGACAATGGAACCTCTAGGTTCCCTTTTCATACTTAAAGGGGCCAAAATTTAGACCCTCCAATGGTTGAAACATGTGGGTAAGAATTCCTTCTCTATGTCATCCTAATTCAAAAATTCAAATACATTTAATGAGTAGAGGTATAAAAAAGTCTTACCCCTTCATTTGAGACATGATGATCCTACAAAGGAGACATCACATCATATCTTATATAAATTTAGAAAGAAATCACGCATTATCAATGAAGTGGATGAGAATTCAAGATTATATTCTAAGCATTCAAGAGAGCATCCATAATCAAGTCATCATAAGTCAACTATCCATTCCTACATGAAAAGATCAACCTTTTCGTGAAGACTTCAAAGATATCATATTATTAGTACAAGAGGGAACAATTGTGACAATTTGGTCATTTTAGAAAATTTATCTTGTGTAAAAAGCACATGGAGAAGAACGCACATCAGTTTTAACTGTGGAATATTTACATCATATTGTCAACTCGAAGCTACCCAAAATATTACTTCAAATTTGTACTTCGTGCCCTCTTCAATTTTGGAATATGATTTGTGCATAATTTTTTAATGTGTTCCAATGTGCTCACTAATTTGATGTACTCACATGTCGATGATAACTGACAAAATGTCCTAACAAGATTTTTCTTTAGTGTACTCATCTTGACTTTTGGTTTTCCAATTATTTAGTCATTTATTTGGTAGTCTATTTAGTCATATATTTAGTGGTTTATTTAGTCATTTATTTGGTACTTTATTTAGTCATTTATTTAGTATTTATTTAGTCACTTTTATTTGGTTGACCTTGTGATTTTACCTGGTGACTAAATCAGTCACTTATTTAGTCATCTATGCTTGTAAATTAGTAGACTATGATCAATTTTAGTCACGTGACCAAAATTTTTAGTGGTGTGACTAAAAATTTTAGTCATGTAGTCACATATTTGCCAAAATGTACTAGTTCTAAGAGGACTCCTGTGAGATAAACTAATGAATAAAACTTCAATGGAAGATGTTTTGTGTGCACCAAATTTGGTCAGATGAAAAAACAATGCAGGAACAAAGAAAACTTAACATCATTATCATGTCAATATTTCAAATGCAATTACTATGGACACAAATCTAGCAAGTGCAGAGCTATAGTGAACAATTCTCTAAACCAAAGGAAAATAAAGTGCTAAAAATGCAACAACTTCGGTCATATGGCGAAGCAATGCATATTGAGGAAAATTCAAGAAAACTTAAGGTATGTAAATCCTAATGTGATATGTTTCAAATGCAATAATCAAGGTCATATCGTTAGGTGTTGCAGATTCAATAATGCCAATATGAACATGAGAGATTTAGTTGAAAGAAATAATGTGCAAAACAATGATAAAGGCAAATAAAAGGTTGATGTTGAAGAAGTTAGGAAGAAAATGGACAAGACATGGGTGAGAAAAGATAATTATGATGCTAATAGCGGGACCACACCTGGATCTAGTGTGAAAATTTATTCAGTGAACTGAGTTAGGTCTTTTGACCTAAAAGGGGTTCTACAATGAAAAATGCTTACAATCTCCTAATTTGGATAAATCAATGGATGTGATCAACATATTCAGATGCAGAAATGGGTTTAGAATACGTTTCAATCATTTACAAGAATTTTTAGAGAAGTTTTGAGGTTTCGGTGATAGATTTTGTATCCTTTGTTCTAAGGCAGTTTGAAGCTAGGGTACGACATTAATTATTTTTCACTTTTTGGGTATGCAAAGTTACAAAAAAGGCATTTAGTCTCTTTATTTCACACCTTGAAATTTGAAGAAAGTGATTGAAGAACATTTGAAGCAGATTTCAAAGTGGTTAAAGATGATTTACAACAATTTCATGATCAAACCCTAATTCATTGTAAAAGGTATTTTTCTTCACATAGTCTATTATTTGGATTTGGAATCATGAATATACCTCATGTAGTTGACATTGTCGAGTGTCCAAGGCCAATTTTAAAAAATAATCCTTATAAATCTACGGAAGATAATTTGAATGTTGTATTTTTATTAGTTCCCTGTGGTATTTTGCATGTGGAGGATATTAGGGCTTACATCCACTATAATTTGGAGGGATTGGGTAACATTGCAATTGTTGAGAAATATAAGAAGCTATCTATGGATTTGGTGCTGATGGATGAATACAAAGTTTTAGTTAAGAAAAAACTCTCACCTTATCAATTTCCAAATATTTGATGTGTTGGAGTGGATTCAATGCATGATGAGTCAAATGCATGATTATTTCATGTGGCTTAATAAGCCTTATAAGATCACCAAGAAGATTTTTTCCGCAGTATAGGTTTTTATGCTATCAGTGAGGTACCTTCCCTGAAGTCCATTAAGAAATATGTGGTCACTGAATTGACTGGTTCTCAGTGAGATAAACATGTGATGGTTGTTAATAACATTATGTAACCTGATGTCAAGTTCACATCTATGGTTTTGGAATATAAATTATTTCACTCTACCAGGGAGAACTTGATATCAAGCACTATCATTTATGTTTCTTACTAGATGGTGATGGAGGATGTAGAGTATGATATCTACAAAGCATTAAGAGGTTAGTTTCCCAGAGAATTTGGCAAAGATCAAGAAGGATAAGAAGAAAACATTTGAGTATGGATCCTTATTGGTATGTATTTTCTTCTATTTCATGAATTTATTTCTAGGCATTGGTAATATTCAGTGGAATAAGGACAAGTCAGTTGCTATTTAGATTAGAGATTTCTAAAACATGCTTGATAGTTAGTCTAGGAGGAGCACTTTGTGGGGTTATTTCAAAAGTTTCCAAGAATCAACACATTGAAGGTACATAATTCACCTGAAATTTTTTTAGAATTATGAGGAAAATATATGTTTCATGGTTGAAATTGAGGACTACTTGATGGAATTAGTAGAACCTAGGACCTCATAGGTAATGCCTATGGGTTATGAGGTGGATCCTACCCTTCTTGAATTTTATGGAGAAGACATTCGTAAGAATCCTATTGATCCTAATGAGGAAAGGTTTGGAACTTACAAGGAAAAGAGCCTTAAAGTACATCTAGAAGTGAATAGACCTACAAGGGATAGAAAAGTCACAAAAGAGGTTGAGATGATAGGATAAAGAACGAGGTTAACAAAATAAAATATGTCAAAAGCTAGGAAGAAGTTTGAAGAGGAATAGAGAAACAAGGTAGAAGTAGAGAATCCTATTGATGTTGATGTTGATGTTGATGTACCTCCCACTTATATACAGTTGGCATCATCATCTAGAGGAAAAGAAAAAACGAGTTCATTTATAACTTTAGTCATTCTGACAGAGAAGAAGCCTACTATTTTTGTAATGAAGACATCTAAGGTCCCTACTCCAAAGTATACATCATCTAGGTTGGTAAAATCATAATATTCTTGTAAGAGAGTCGAGGTAGAGAGAAAGAGAGTGCATAAATGAGCTAAGGAAGATGATAAAGATGAAGAAACTAATTTAGATGATACAATCAAGGAGTTGAGAGGAGGAAGAGATAAAATAGCTAAAGTGACTCCTGTGCATAGTAATCTAAAGAAGAAACTACAAGCAAAAATCCTAAAATTGATATAGTAGCATTTTTAATTCAGTCTATGACTGGTGATGAAGGGAAGACCAATTATATTCCAATGACGCTAATAGGTGAAGACTATGTTATTGATAAAAATGTTCAAATCCTTGACCAGCCTAATAATCCAATTGATGATGTAGAGAAAGTGAGTGATGAAAAAGTAAAGGAAGAGGACACAATTGTAGATCAAATTATTTATGAGGAAAATGATGAGAGAATAGTGGCAAGAGACATTGCGAAGGAAGTGAAATAATCTCTTGAAGAAGACAATATCGACACAAATGATATGTAGACTATTCAAGGTCCTATGCAGATGGTTACATTGAGTCCTATGCAAATGATGAGGCTTTCTTCGGTGGCTCAGGCCAAAGAAAAGAAACAAATTTTGAAGACTCACATGAAGGACAATGAAATAGGCCCTAACAACTTTGGAACCCAAAAATAAATTTTGAAGGAACTTTAACTTTTCAAATTCAGGAAGCGCAACTTTTGGAGACCATAACTCATCACCCATTGACCCGATGGTCTATTATAAACCCATTCCATAAATTCCATGAAGTTCTCTACAGTGCATGACTTGCGCAAGCTCTAGTCAGCGAAGGTTTCGACCCCATTTGGAGCCTCTAAACCCTTCAAAACTGAGTTTTAAGTTTTTGTACCCTGCTGCCAATACTGAAAATATTCAACATCTACAAAAAGAGACTTGATCTGGCAATGAAAATTTACTGATAAGATGATATAATCAAATTGAACCTCCAGGGAAGAAAATAGAACATTCTGAGCTCAAACAAAAAACTTACTACAAAATAGTAAATTTCCAAAAATAGAAGCTTTGCACAAGATAGCCCTTATTAAAAAAGAAAGTAGAAATTATTTTTGGGTGATGCAAGATTTCTCTTATACCCAGGATTCTCTTGCATCAGACACCTGAGGTAGTTTGAGAAGTGACCCTATCACGTCTCAGGTGTTCAAACAAAAACCAAGATAGTTAACCTCCTCCCTTGATAGCCATGATGAATCTTCCACATGTCGTCCTTTCCATTTGACCATATATTCTTCATAGGTCTTGTTCCTTGTACTTCTTCCAACACGACTGGCCAAGAGATCTTCAATCTCCTATGTAGCTAAAGTAGTTTCTGGAATATTGCACTATGCTTCTGTGACCTGACCCTCAACACCTCCCTCATGGTATTCTGTCAAATCTGAAATGTTAAATACCGGTGAAATATTGAGTTCACTGGGAAACTCTACTTCATAAGCATTTCATGAATCATGCTTCTTTAGTATTTTCCATGGTCCAAACTTCTTCATCTTCAACTTATTATATGTTCCTACTAGAAATCTCTCCTTTATCAAATGAACAATGTCTTCATCTCCCACCTAGAATTCTCTATGCCTCATTTTCTTGTCTTCCTTAGCCTTGTACTATGTATTCATTTTATTAATATGTTACCTCACCTCCTCATGCAACTTCTTAAAATGTTCTGCAAATTCTTTAGCTTCAGTGCTACTTGTCTCTTCTTTGTCCAACTTTCTTAATTTTGATGCATTTCTGGCACTACTTCCATATACTATCTGGAATGGTGATTTACTAGTGCTCCTATTAACATAATTATTATATGCAAATTTTGCCTATGGTAAAACCAAATCCCATCCCTTTGGTTTATCTCCAACCAATCATCTCAATAGTTTTCCCAAACTCCTATTTACAACTTATGTTTGTTCATCAGTCTGTGGATGGTGTGCTGAGATAAACTTCAAATCTATCTTCAATTTTTTTCCAAAAGGTTCTCCAAAAGTACCCAAAAAACTTGGTGTCTCGATCTGAAAATATACTCTTTGGTAATCCATCTAGTCTTACCACCTCCCAAAAAATAACTCTACTACATGAACAACATCATTAGTCTTCTTGCAAAGAATGAAATGTACCATTTTTGAAAACCTATCCACCACTACAAAGATGGAATCATGCCCTCTGTGAGTTCTTGGTAGGCCAAGAGAAAATTCCATACTAATATCCTCCCATGGTTTCTCTGGTACAGGTAATGGTTGATGTAACCTTGTATTTTGCTTCACTCCTTTTGCCATCTGACATACCCTACATCCTTGTACAAATTTCTTAACATCTTGCTACAATTGTGGCCAATAGTAGTTCTCACTAACCATAGAAATGGTTTTATCTCACCCAAAATTCCCAGCTAGTCCTCCATTATGCTTTCCATTGATTAGATTCTCCCTCATGGAACTCCTTGGAATGCACAAATGACTACCTCTAAACAACGTAATGACTACCTCTAAACAATGTATCCTCCTAGATTATGAAGTCCAACCATTTGGTTTTTCTAGAGTAATAGGTTCTCTACAAGATTTCCAAGATTTGTCAAAATCTAGATCTTCAAGATATAAACTCTTGAGTTCCTTGAACCCAAAAACCTCAATCTGCATCTCTGTCAGCAAAATCAATCTTCTGCTAAGGGCATCTGCAAACATATTATAATTCCTACTCTTGTGTTTCAAAACAAAAGTGTAACTCTACAAAAACTCAACCCATTTAAAATGCCTTTGATTCAAATTTCCTTGACTATCCAAATATTTCAAAGCTTGATGATCAGTAAATAAAACAAACTCTTTTGGCAAAAGATAATGTATCCACTTCCTCAATGCCTGAACTATAGCAAAGAACTCATGATAATAAACATAATATTTTCTCTTGGCATCATTCGACTTCTCACTAAAATAAGAAATGAGTTTACCTTCCTGACTCAAAATGGCTCCAATAGCATTACCACCAGCATCACAGTCTACTTGAAACACCTTGTTAAAATCTAGAAGTGCTAAAACAGGTTGTTCTGTAACTTTTCTTTTCAACAATTCAAAACTCTTATCTGCCCCTATAGTCCACTTAAACTCTTTCCTATCCCCTCTCATTATTTCAGTCAAGGGTCCATAGATACTACTGAAATTTTGAATAAACTTTCTTTAAAAACTAGCCAAACCATGAAAAGATCTTACCTCAGTAGCACTCCTTGAAGTAGGCAATTTGAGGATAGCCTTCACCTTCTCTGGGTCCATTTTTAGACCTTCTTTTGAGATTAAAAAATCCTAGATACACTAATTCCTTCTTCACAAAACTCCACTTCTTTAGATTAATCAGAAACTTCTCTTCCCTTAACCTCTCAAACACCTTACAAATATGCATTATATGTTCTTCCAATGTCTTACTGAAGATCAAAATATCATCTAGGTAAAAAATAACAAACTTACCCATAAATTTTTTCAGTACTTCATTCATGAGCTGCATGAATGTGCTCGGTGCATTGATTAGCCCAAAAGGCATGGCTAACCACTCATACAAGCCCTCCTTTGTCTTGAAGGTTGTCTTCCATTCATCTCCTTCTCTGATCCTAATTTGGTGATATCCACTCTTTAGGTCTATCTTTGTGAAATACAAAGCTCCACTTAAACAATCCATAATTTATCATCCATTCTTGGCAAGGGAAATTTTTACTTAATAGTGATATTATTGATACCTGAGAATCTGTACAGATCCTCCATTCTCCATTTTTCTTTGGTGCTAATACCACTGGTACAGCACATGGGCTCAAACTCTCTGAATCAATCCCTTTTGCAAAAAATCATGCACTTGTCTATTCAATTCCTCACTCTCTATTGGAGTCATTGTATGGGCTACCTTAAATTTGGAAAACTGGCCCCTCGAATCAAGTCCATCTGATGACTGATCTTTCTTACTGGTGGAAATCCATCAGATACAATATCTTGAAACTCCTCCATCAAGTCTGCAACTTCTGCAAGTACATCTTTTACTTATTATTTACCCAATTTTGGAATTAGAGAAAAACACATATGCTCATGTCGCATACCTTCTAAGAACTTCCTCCCATCAACTAAACATATTCTCGCATTACTGGATACATTTTCTCATGTTTCCTTCAATGGCTTTAGCTTACGTTGGATTCCATCCTTTGTCAAAGAATAAGTATTATCATGACCATCATGTATGGTACGTCTTTGGAAATTCCAAGGCCTTCCTAGCAACAAATGACATGTATCCATGGTGATGATATCATAGAGTACGTCATCTCGGTAACTTCCAATCTTGAATTTAACTAAGCATGGATAATTGACTAGGACCTTGTGGTCATCCTACACCCAGGAAATTTGGTATGGACGTGGGTGTTTTTCCCTTTTTAGCTTTAACTTTGTGACCATTTCTTCTTATACCACATTATCAGTGCTTCCACCATCAATAATCACTTCAAAACACTTATCCTCACACTTGCATCTAGTGTGAAATAGGCTCTTCCTCTGATTTGAGCTCTTCTCTTCATTTATAAGGATCCTCCTGAAAATTAAGATTTCTCCTCTCTCGGTGTCATCTGAGTGTCCTGACTGAGCTTCTTCATTTGCATGTGTAACTCGTGCATGGCCTACAGTCCTCTTGTCCATTCTTCCTTGACGTTTTGTGCATTCATAGGCTCAATGTCCTCCGTAATGGAAACATGTCCCACGAAAACCTCCTCTTCCTGGTCCTTGCCCTCTTCCTCTTCCCCTCTGATCCCTATTATTTTGATCACGTGAATGATTGAAATTATTTCCCCTCTGATTTTGACTACTACTTGACTCATCATTCTTTTTTTTATCTTTATTTTGGCCTCCATAAGACCGTCCTCTAGATCTTCCACCACAACCTCTTCCACCTTGCTTGCTTTCAAAATTCTTGTTCAGCTTCTCTTCCACCCTTAAGGAAAACTGGTATGCCTCTTCAATACTATTCATTCTAACCAGACTAAACTCATCCTGAATACTTGGCTGGAATCCATGAAGATAACAGGTAACTTTTTCCTTCTTAGGTTTTGCATGACCTGTTCAAATGAGGTCTTGGTAGAATTCTTCTTTATACTCTTGCAGAGATTTTCCCGCTTGCTTCAACCCTTGCATTTTCTTCAATAGATTAAGCTCAAAATCAATGGGAATGAATTGTCTCTTCAACTTCTCCACCATTCGGTCCCATCATGTGATTTTCTCATTTCCTCTTCTATTCCTCTCCAATTGGATCTCCAGCCACCAAATTTTTGCAAGGCCCTTAACTTTGGCCTTCGCAAATTTGACCCAATCTAGATCTTTGACATCTTCATACTCAAAATATTCTTCTCAATCATTGATCCATTCGATCATCTCCTCTGGGTTAAGATTTCTCAAAAACGTGGGAACTTCAATCTTGGGTTTCTTTCCAATCTTGGAAATGGCCCTCAAAATTTTATCCTCCTTAGGATCTCTAGGCACTTCTGGTGCTTCTTTTTCACCTTTTCCTTATTCAAATTCCTCTTTAATTTCATCTCTAACTACAATATTCATTCCTCTACGCAACTCCTCTTGCAATGCTTACACTTGTCTCTAGAGGACTCTAAAACCCTCTTCTGTCACACCCGCAACTCTTCCACCACGATTTCTTCATGGAGGCATTTTAGCTCTTATTACTCGAACCCACAACCACAATCCTGGTGCAAACTACCTCATAGTCAACCTGATTTGTCTACACAATCAAAAAATATTGCTCTGATACCACTTGATGAAGGGTACTCCCCTTATTAACACAAACACACAACAAAATTGAGAAACAACGATTCACAAATACATGAAATGGGCTTTCTATTATCCATGATAATGAAACAAAATTACAATATTCATAAATATGACATGCACAACGACATGGGCATTTTATTACAATATTCTGCAAGTCAAAGCCACCACATGCATATCCCAGAACTGCCCTAGACAACCCTACGGGCCTTCAATATATAGGCAATTTTATCCTCCCAAGAAAATTCTAGAAATTAAACCCTAACGTTTGAGGATGACCATCCCTAAGATATTATTATTCATTTTTATTACATTAGAATAGGCCCAAACAACTTCGGAACCCAAAAACAAATTTTGAATGAACTTTAACTTTTCAAATTCAGGTAGCGCAACTTCCAGAGACCATAAATCATCACTCATTGACCCGATGGGCTATTATAAACCATTCTGGAAATGCCACAAATTTATTTGCAATGCCTGACTTGTGTATGCTCTAGTTAGCCAAAGTTTCGACCTCATTTGGAGCATCTAAAGCCTTCAAAACTGAGTTTGAAGTTTCTGTACCCTGCTGCCAATACCAAAAATATTCAACATCTACAAAACTAGACTTGATCTTCCAATGAAACTTTACTGGCAAGCTGATACAATCAAAGTGAACCTCCAAGGAAGAAAATAGAACATTCTGAGCTCAAACAAAAAACTTACTAAAAAATAGTAAATTTCCAAAAATAGAAGCTATGCACAAGATAGCCCTTATTGAAAAAGAAACTAAAAAATATTTTTGGGTGATGCAAGATTGCTCTTACACCCAGAATGCTCCTGCATCAATTCTTGTCATTGAGCTATCAGTTTTTTACTTATTAATGTTGAATAAATTAAGGTGATATATTTGTTATTAATTTTTCTTTCAATATGATACATGATAAAAACGTACATAAAACATATAAAATTACTAAGTAGCTTAAACAACTGACAATTTTCCTATAGTCAAATATATTGTATAGAGATTTTATTATTAACAAATATATATAATAATAATAAACAAATATATCTACTACTTAGCAAATCATAACTCTTCAAGGTGTCTAAGCTTATCTTTAAAACCATTTTACATTCCTTAATACCTATACTTTCTTGATTTCACTTTCTTGAACACGGTACTGGTTGTTGGTTTCTTCACTCTTCTTGTATCTAGAAGTTCTACAAATTGGGAGTTTGGGTGTTTAGCACTATGGAATTTGAATAGTTGGAGTACACATTAAAGGTAATTGGAATTTCCATTTGAGGGGACTTATTGAAGGACTAACAAGTAAGGATTGACTAGAGGATCTTGGCTACTGGGGGAATCTACATTGTCAATAGCCAGGCTCAGACTTATCTCCACTCCTCTACGTACAAAGGTAGGGATCTCTTATTTTCTTGTGCTATCTAAGAGTAAATCTGTAGATGTTTCTATTTCAAATTTATTAGTTGGGAATTCAAGAATCTATATTGTTAATGGGATTGTGGCTAAATGTGGTTGTTGGATTGTTCCTGTGTTAACGCTACCTTTAGTTTACTTAAGGGTGACTAACCATTTTCACACAGTCTAGACTCTGCCTAAAGGATCATTTATGCAAATTGAACTGGTCTTGAACATAAATGGAGCTGCAAAAACCTTACTATGTGGTATCTTCAAGTTTTGTATTCCTATGCTTCATTGTTGGCCACACAAGCTTTCTTTATTCTCTGGATGTTGTGTCTCTCTCCCCTGTGCATTAGTTTTTCACCTCGATGCGCTGCTATTGTACATGAAAATAATGGAATTAAGATAGTTTTATGTATATGCACCATCTTTGTTTTAAACAAATTCTTAATTACATTTCATTCACTGCGCTCAAAATGGTTAAATGTTCATTTTGTTTTTGTCATCTATTAGAGGGTTGTCTATTGGTGATGCGAGTTTATGTATCGAAATCTGTCCAACCAATACATCTCTGTTCTTGACTTCAGACCTTGTTTATGGCTTGTATTTATGACCAAACCACAGAGTATCGAGTCACATACCAGAATGATTTTAATAAAATGGGTAGTCCTTCTTTAACTTTATATGTGAATGGAGATAACACATCTTTACATATATTAAATAACGATACTCCAAAGAAAAAAATAATCTTAAATGCTCTGATGTGATGAAAACCTGTGTGAAACGTTAGAGCGTATGGGAAAAGGATTCATGAGTCTATAGAATAACCATTCATCTTATATTTACGAAAAGTATATGAAATTTTCTCTTCATGTGCATTAATTTAACAAATCAATTCTGGAACAAGTTGAGCAGATCGATCACTAGATTTGAGGTTGAGTTAGGGCTCATATATTCGTGACTGTTGATAAAATTTATGTTTACCATAGTTCAATCTGATAGAAGTTATCAATTATCGTATGTGTTAACGTTAGTTTCCATGCTTGTTCATGAAGCCTAATGCTTCTAAATTATGAAAATGGTAGTTGGTATTTCATTTATATGGATGTTTATGGTTAATTTCTTCCTCGAATGTAATTGAAACTATAAATGTAAGGAGGGATTTATAACTTAGAATATTTTGTGCCAATTAATCTTATGTGAAACCATTTTATCTAATTGAGGAGTCTCTTTCGTACTTATAAATGTTTGTTCTTTATTAGAAATAAGTTTTGTTACGACAAATAATTTGTATATGTTTTTTATCTTCTTTATTTAGAAAGAAATTTTGTCAATGCTAAATAACTATTCATGTATTTAAGATCCTCTTTGTCTAAGCCATAGGATGGATAAGTAAAGGTGTCAAGGGAGAGTGGCTCGTAATGGGGGTCGCGGCCCTAAAGTGGCCAAACCTGGGTAACCCATTGACGGGTTTTATAATCAAGTGACAATTTAATTGATGAATTGGGTTAATTACACTAATCAAGATAAAATGTGAATAGCCCACGCCTCTTACACTAGTTTAGATAGAGGGTTGGAGTGGGAGAAGATGCCTACAGTGTCAGGAATGGCTATACTATTGGAAGTGTGCCAGCGTCCCTCGTGGGATTTGCAAAACAGTTTAACAGCCTCATGTGGATTTATAAGTCTAGTGGTTGAATTGGGCATTAATAGGTTGATCTTTTGGTGCAACGACAACCACTACTTGTAACAAGTAGTATCATAGCTTGGTCACAGGTTTGAATCACGCAGGACACAGTGAGTAACGTTGGGAGGGGCATTATTGATAGTGGGTCAGCGTCTCTCGCAGGATTCGTGACATGGTTTAACAGTCTCCTATGGATCTATAAGTCTAGTGGTTGTATTGGCCATTAACAGGTCAATCTTTTGGTAAAACGCCGACCACTACTTGTAACATGTACTTCCTCGTCACCATGAGAGGATGTTATGTTTCCATATGAGTTCTTCCTTGGGGGTTGGGGCCCTGAGTGGAGAGACCTAGGTAACCCAAGGGGAGAACTATGTGATGACACTCTTCCCTTGAAGGCTCTAGTATCTAGTCCTAGTTGTTTAAAAAATAACTTATAGATGTATGTCACTTACATCAGATTGATAGTTGATCTTCATATATTATCTCTTCATGTTGACCTATTAATCATCTTTATGAATTATGTATTCATGCTGATTTATTATTCATCGTTATGTGTTATGCCTTTATGCTAAGTTATTAATCATCTTCTTGGACTATGCCTCCTTGATAATACATTAATGAACCTTACGAATCATGCTTACTTCCATGTTTATTATTTGGATTGTTATCTTAGCCCTTTCTTTTCTCTATGATTTTTTATTGTGTTCTTGATACAAGAACAAACCTAGGAAGGGGTACATTTACTACGTTGGTGCTCACACTTATAGATTCACATTGTAACTAGAACTTATGATTTGAAAGAAAATGTATTTGTACACCCTTATTGGGTCATTATATTTAATCGAAGGTACTTTTGTAAAGAGGTGAATCAGTGGAAAATATAATGTAATGAATTGATTTCCAATAGATTTAAATGTTGATCCTTGTCATGTATTGAGAACCCATTATTTCATGTGTTACTGAACCACCTTGGCAAGTGTTATCTACATGACAAAGTTAGGAGATCCGAGAGGACGTAGGAGTGTCATGTTGATTCTTCAATTAAAACTTGTTATATATTTTTAAATATTTTCATGCTCATCTCTCTTTTATGTTCCCTTGTATCATAATTTTCTTTTAAAATAAATGTTTTCATGTGCTTCAGTTCTGTTAAAAAAAATCCCTCTTCAAGTGGGTTAATGGTTTGTCATCATGGGTCTCTTAGCGGGGGTGTCACATCTGGTATCAGAGCCCTAGGTTGTCACACTAGGAACTCTAGGGACTCAATAATTGTTTTGAATGTGTTTTAAGTAACTTCTGTTGTAGGAAAAATTTATAAGACTAAATAAAATAGGTTAATATCACAAAACTACCAAAACCCATTAAAGCCCTACTAACAACATAAATGAAATTTAATCTATTGGAAATCAAATAAACCATTAAGCACAAACCAATAGATAATTCAAGCCTATTTTGCTTCTCTCTTCTCCTCTTGAAATGTTGCTTGGATGGTGCTCAGAATTGATTTTTGCAACACTTTAACTTGTAAGATTCGAGATATATGATAAAATAATTGTATGTTGGTTGCAATTAACTCAAAAACCTACATAGTAAGTGTGCTCTCAGAAAACTCAGATCCTTCAAATGAGAAAGAAGAAGTTTTAAATAGAGATTCCAGACTGATTCACGGTTGAGATTGACTCTGTGAAAGAAGAATTGGACGGATGAGATAATTACAAATGGAGTGAAGATGAAGACATTCCATTTTTGAAGACAAAAAGAAAGAAGATAATATAAACCAATTTTGGAGAAAATCGGTTTCCAAAATGCAATTGATTTTATGATTTAAAAGAATGATTTTTTATTTTCTAATTTTGAGGATAATTGTATGATTTTATTGATGTAAAGCTCTTATTAATTTTCAAAAAAATTTATTCCTCATGCAATTTTTTTTCGTGATTTTTGGAATTAAAAATTGAACTAAAAATTATGATCATTGACACTTGCACTATTAATCTGATTACTATTGAGTTCCTGAAGGATATTTATGTTATTAAACCGGAATTACTACAATCATAACTTATCACAAAAATGGAAGATAGGCTTAAATCAGACACGAAGAATGTCTCTCCTCATATTGAGGGTAATGTATCCCCTCCTGCTGTGAGGGTTGTGTCCCCAGCAGAGGATATCGAAGGAGAAATAGTGGAAGGAAATTTAAAATCAAAGGTCTCACATGGAGGCAACACGGTAAAATTTAATGAGAATGAAGGCGGTTTTCATATTGTATCTGAGACAGCTCCTGATCTAATAGAAATCTGTAGATAAAATACCACTAATACATGTAATAACATCTTAAATGCTATCCAAGGCCAGGTTGCAGTTGATCCTTTTAATAATAGTATAGATGGCCCTTCTGAGATAGAGGAAGAAGTGAGATTATTAACTGAACATCTATGTGAATTTGTTGTTAATGATTTAATGGATCAATTTATGAATGAAATATGTGACAAGGAGGAACTCTTGAGACATAGAGAAGTTTTGATGAAAGGTTTTCTGGAGGCTGACGATGATCAGGATTCAATAGATATTGGTAATCTCTTATTAGATCTTGATGATAGAGAGCTTAAGGATCAGGATACACTTGGGATTGCACCTACTCTTCCTAGTTTGCAAGCCCCTGATTGTGCCAAATCTAATAAGAAAAGAGGAAGGGAATCAAAATAGGAATTAAGTGTTAGAATGAATTTAGAATAACTGAGAGTGGAGGGGTGAATCAGTTATCCTCAGGTCTAGATGTAGCAAATAAAACTTTCTGTATTTCAGATCTACTCGGCAACAGTAGCATAAGTCAACAACTTAATCATGCAGTTTACTGTCAATTGAAATTAGCTTGTAGAAACATAACAGTAAAGCAAATCATAAGCATTCACACAAGTTGACACAAGTATTTAACATGGAAACCCAATATGGGAAAAACCACCGTTAACATGCTACCAAGTTTTCACTCTTCTGAAGTGATGCCCTGTGAGGAGCCAACCCTATTAAAGGTTACAATAACACACTGCTAGGTATGACTTGGTTAAAGGATTTAATCACCCTGTCAGGAGTGGCCTTGTTAGAGGACTTAGAACATTCCACCTGAATGTCATCTTGTTAGAGGATTTATACAAATGACTGTTAAGTCAACCTTGCTAAAGGATTTAACTGATACAATGGTAAGAAAGTAATCAGCAGTTGTGATCTGGTACATAAAAATTACTTTGTAATTCAGATCTAATTATAGCTATGATGTTAACTTACTAGATAGCCTGCACTATCATTTCAACCTTCTGATCTGCTTGGAAATCCGTCAAGCAATCACACATGCAACTCTCTGCTTATGTATTCAGCCTTCTCTACTAGATCATGCCAAACAGTAAATCAATTATGCAACCTTCTTGCATACACATGCACTCATGCACAAACAATGAATAATCCCTTGAGGTTATCATATACCTCTCTATCAAGGTCAGATAAATCTTTTGTTTCTTAAACAAGATCGTAGATCTTAGGTTAGGTCAGATCCAACGGATCATTCCATCTTTGTATTACATTTACTTCTCCAAAGTAGTCTCTAACTAAATATTGAAACCATACATTAATTACGGTTACCCATACATTAAATGATGTGGCTCAATCTTTAATTAACATTACATATCCTGATAAAATTAACTAAGTCGGCTAGGGATCTCAAATCTTATCATTAATCCAATTACTGTAAGTCGACCAACATCACTGTTTCCACTCAGCAATTTCAATGGTGCTCGGCATTGAACAACTTTTCTCATCACGAACAAATTTACTCAACACAAGCAAATTTGCTCGGCACAAAACATCTAGAAAAACTATCTTTGAAAGATAAACAACTAATTACTTTGCCAGAGTGCCAACTAATAAAGTACCCTTTTATTTGCCTTAACTCAACCATTCACTTGGTCTTCTTGTTAAATCTTCTTCATCAACAATAGATATGGTACTCAAATAGATAACAATAGTCTCACCAGTAAAGGTTTGACAACAATGACAAAATAACAATTGCTTGCATTGTCACTTTCCAACAATCTCCCTCTTTGGCATTGATGGCAACACAAAATATTAAAACAATGATTTAACAAGCATAGTTACCAACCAATCCAAAAAAAATTGCTTGTGTTCCTTGATATGAATGAATCTTCATTAATGTCTTTAGCTTCATTCTGATTCTTATCTGTAAAACATTTCTCCCTCTTTGTCTGTAATCACACTGTAATCATCTATGTCTAAGCATCTGTAGACTTCTTCTGAGTAGATAATCACTTCAATGTTTTCAATAGTAACTTTTGCCTCTATGTAATCTTTCCCTCTTTGTAATCTCTCTTTCTCGTCAATCTCTTCCTCAACTTCTTCCTCTATATAGGTAATCTCTCCCTCTTTGAAAACAATGCCAAAGATGTCGATATCATTATCATGCAGATCTTCAGTATCATGTTGATTATGTCATCTTGATTATGACTGATTTTCTTTTCTGTCCTTGTTCATTTTCACAACTTTAGCTAGCATCCTAAAGTGTGACTTACTGTGCATCAATGTGTCAAATATTCTAAATGTAATATTTGATGCAACAATACCATGCAGAACTTAATTAGCCTTAGTTAGGGGAATCACCCCCAATTTACCTCATAGATACTCATGAGCATCCTTGGGTAGTGCTTTTGTGAATATGTCTCCTAATTGTTCTTTAGTGTTCACATAATCCAGTCTCACTTCTTTACTCTGAACTAGCTCCCTCAAGTAATGATACTTGATAGCTATATGCTTTGTCTTTGAGTGCATAACAAGATTTTAAGAAATATTAATAGCACTTGTGTTATCACAATATATGACAACTGGGTCAGTGATTTCTTCCTTCATACCTTTCAGTAGCATCTTCAACCACACAATGTTAGAACAGTTAACTGATGTTGCCACATACTCGGCTTCAGCTGTAGACTGTGAGGTGCAGTTCTATTTCTTTCTTAACCAGGAGATCAATCTCTTTCCTAAAATAAATGCTCCACCAGTAGTACTTTTCCTGTCATCAACATTTCTAGCCCAATCAGAGTCAGTGTAAACTCTGATTTCAAACTTGTCATTCTTTTTGTAGTATAGACCATAGTCATTAGTTCCTTTCAAATATCTCAGAATCCTTTTTACTGCCATCATGTGAGTTTCCTTGGGATTAGCAGAAAACCTTGCAACAATCCCAACAACTAGGGCAATATCAGGTCTACTGTGTACAACATACTATAGTTTTCCAACATTGATCTGTAGAGTGTTTGGTTCACTTATTTTGTGTCATCATATTTTGTCATCTTCTGTCCAGTAGCCATGGGTGTACTCACTGGTTTGGACTCTTCCATTCCAAAAAAATTTAGTATCTCCTTGATATATTTAGATTGAGTGATATAGATACCATTCTTC
Source organism: Thuja plicata (assembly GCA_018584345.1). NCBI lineage: Eukaryota > Viridiplantae > Streptophyta > Pinopsida > Cupressales > Cupressaceae > Thuja > Thuja plicata. Next base: position 5,122,880 of record MU226051.1, on the reverse strand, counting down.
ATTTGATAAATTTGTAAACCAACAAAGAATTTTATTTCACCAAACATAGACATCTCAAACTTAGTTTGCATCTCTGTTGTAAATTTTTGACATAACACATCTTGTCCACTAAATATGATGTCAGCTACAAAAATTTCAGCTAATAATGTACCTTTTCTTTGCTCTATCTTCAAGTACAGGTTGTTGTTGTCATTGGTTCTTGCAAATCCAATCTTGATTAGATAATTCTGCAATCTCTCATACCATGCTCTTGGCACTTGCTTCAATCCATATAATTCTTTGTGCAATCTACAAACCATATCCCTTTTGTTTGGGTCTGTAAAACCATCAGCTTGCTCAATATATACTTCTTCTTCCAAGATTCCATTGAGAAATGCAGATTTCACATCCATTTGATAAAATTTGAATCCTTTATAGGCTGCATATGCAAGTAAGGTTTTGACACCTTCCAATCTTTCAACTAGGGAAAAGGTTTCACCGTAGTCAATTCCTTCCTCCTGTGCATAACCCTTGCATACCAGTCTAGCTTTGTTTCTTGTCACATCTCCATGCTCATTCAATTTGTTCCTAAATACCCACTTTGTGCCAATTAAATTTTTATCCTTTGGCCTAGGTACAAGCGTCCAAGTTTTGTTCTTCTCAATTTGTTCAATTTCCTCATTCATTGCTTGTATCCAATCTTCATTTTCTAAAGCATCTTTCACTATTTTGGGCTCAAATTCACATAACAAACATGTGCCATTTTTCA
>MU226051.1:5095258-5106384 GCA_018584345.1 Thuja plicata | reverse complement strand
ATATATAGAAAGTATCAAAAGTATCTCCATATACAAATATGGCACATGCCATTTCAAAATGTCTACAAAATCAATGTTTCAAGGTGTACAATGTGGCATATATGCCATCTCAAAATGTGTCAAGTGGGATCTCTAAATGAACACAACTAAAACTACATCCCATGTCATAGGGGATCATCAAAATGTAGCATCTTTGAAGAAGTATTTGGTTCTGATTGATCCTGCATCAAAAATTAGTTCAATCCCAAGTTAGATTGCTTAGTTTATATGATTTGTACATATATTTAATTCATAATTCAAACACAAATTTAATTATAAATTATAACTTAATACAAACATATGTACTTGGCCTCTCGATCACCTACCACGATTAGGTTTCCTAACATAAGTCTTTGGTAGCGAACGGATAGTGCCACCAATACCAACTCTGACCTATAAATATATATTTGCAATAATGAGATTAGTAGAGTGGTGCAGGGGCCCAAGGTACAACATAGAGTAATAAATTTACAAAATAGGATGATAGCATAATAAAATTACAAATTGATTGAACTAAAATTAAAACTTATGTCCACCGATCCCTCCTCTGGGATAGTGGGCTAGGTCAACAAAGATAGGAATGATTCTCATGGGCCTCTCTCGCACTAGGAGTAACCTATGAGAGTCAAAAAGATAGTCCATTATATATAAATGCACTTCATCATAACAACCCTGGTTACAAAATACAAATAAAAATATGTACAAATCTACATACAATCGGATTTTCACTCCAAATCGAGATGTCTGTGAGCCCAGGCTCCCAAACCTATGTCGGGACATCGTCGAGAGCCACACCCTATACAATAAAGTGCATGTAAAATATTTATTACTACACACAAGTAAAATACATATGCATGCATAATTAATCTTAAACAATTAATTACTTTTCCTTTGTCGACACATGAGGAAAGAACCCCCTCATGCCCCCCATTGACATCAACTGAGACCTGTAAGAGTACAATAAGATGACAATATATTAGTAAATGTATGAGTTTTATTACTCTAATTGATAGAGATTTCAACATTTACACCAAATGATATAAGAAAAAACTAATGGGTACATAATTTATAAAATACCATATAGGTGTCAAGGCCAAATAAAATGGTCAAAAGTGTGGAGTCATCCACCTATCTCAACTCCTCTTCTATCATTGACTGAACATAAATGGACCAAATATATATACATAAGTGCATGCAGTCATTAACACTAATCTAAATATATAAATTATTTTTAAATTAAATAAGTCATGTGACAAATTTATTTGTAATGTTTACTCTTACCGTATCAACAAGACTCCATGGCTCTGCATACCCCTCCTCAACACTCTCATGAGACGCAGATGCTCCATGAGGTGTTGCAGCCTCTGTAGCTGTGTCTCTTGTGTCCTCATCATCAATAACATACTGATATGTATCAACATCAGTAAGAGGTCCGAGGCACAAATTCTTGCACATAATGCAAGTATGGGACACACATACATGTGAACTACTGCAAGATGTCGATGTGTCAGCATCATCCACACCATGAGGCAACAATGACCTGGTCTACGTGATCAACTGATCACTCAGCATGTGAATGCAATGATATTTAGATGCTGCACTGGAGGAGGGGGTATGACATCAGTAGGGGGGAAAAAGGTAGTGGCCTTTTTGTGCTGGGAAAATGGCCTAGTTTGAGGAGCTCCTCCGCCTACGCCCATGTTGGGCCTCATGCTCCAATAATTAACATTGTGACCAAGCACAAACTCATCATACAATTTTTTTATGAAATAGAAAGGGAGCTCCAAATTTATATGGGGTGGTTTCTCAAAAACCTTCCACCAGCGATCCCAAAAGTGTGTGCGCATTACTTCATTTGTGCACAATTTTATTGATAATTTGGGCTTTTTGGGGTCAACTTTTAATCTGGTTTTAGGATTAACAAAAAGGGAGGCTATATATTCCTTAGTTATATTAAGGGCCACAACCCCATCATGGTCAATCCCGTCATCAAATTGGGCGTGCATATCATCACGCCAATGAAGAGCAACATTTTGTTGTTGTGTAAGGGTGTCAATATTTTCAACAATGGTATTTAGGGTGGCAAGCATAGGAGCTAACGTAGTTATATTCTGATACGTGTTTTTGAAGCCCCGTATAGTGTTCAAATTCTCTTGTATCAAATCCTCTAAAGATTGAGGGTTTTGAAGCGGTTCTGGATTGTTTTGGGGATCATTATTTGGTGGGGGAGGGTTATTATCTTCATTGTTGTTAGCCATGCCTGATTAAATAATATACAAATATAAATTTCAAATTGATTTCATATATTATTAAAAAAATCAATACAAAACCCCATTTTAACCAAAAAACTACATTTAACATGAAAATGAAAGAAATTAATCAAGATATAGCAAGAATTTACTTACCGGATAAACTGTGGAGTCAAATTTGTTTTTGGAGCAATCAGGTACCCAAAAAAATTGTGTATAGGATATTTAGAGTCATTTTCCAAACCCAAAACGATGAGAGAAATGAGGAAAGTGGCTCGCGGGTTTTGATTTATGCCACAGGTTTTGGGTACCCAAAAATTTCATGTACCCAATTAGGCTTGTGCTTTGGTGTCAGGTTTGCCCAGGTGTACTGACACCCAGGCCTAATAAAAATTCAACAAACATTTTCATGCACTTTTGGACGAGTGAAAAGTGGATTTTTTTACATTGCCACTTTTTGGCCCCTCATGATCTTGCACATACCCAGTAATACTAAATATAATCAAAGAGGGTAAACCAGGTAACTGCCCTTTCAAATTTGAACAAATGTGGCTTAAGAAAGAGGTTTTTCTGGATATGATTGGAAAATGGTGGAAGGAAATCGAGGTATTTGTATCTAAGCTATATCAGGTGGTAAACAAATTAAAAATTATTAAGAAAAATTAAAAGTATGGAACACTGATCATTTCGAGAACATTTTTGCAAACAAAAATACTTTGGAGGAAAAACTGGAAAATTTAATGAGTAAGTAATGGAAAAAGGTATGGATTCAACCCTTTACGAGGAGCAAAAGTGTTTAATGAATTAATATGAAGAGGTACTGGCAAGCGAAGAAATCTTTTGGAGACAGAAATCGAGAGAGACATGGTTGGAGGCTGGGGACAGAAATACCAAATTTTTCCACAATAGTACTAAACATAGGAGAATAGTAAACAAGATCACCTCCATTAAACTTATGGATGGGGAATTAATTGATGAACCTGAAGGTATAGCCAAGGAGGTGATAAGTTATTTTGAGAACATTTTCAGTAGATGAGGCAAAAGGAATATGGATGCCCAGATAGCATTATTAGAAACATCCCGAAAATTATCTCTCCTGAACAGAACAAATTCCTCTTAGAAAAAATTACCAAGGAAGAAATGAAGCTAATCTTATTTAAAATGAACCCAAATAAATCTCCAGGACCTGAAGGTTTCCCAACATGTCTTTTTCAGCAGTTTCGGGACTTCATAGGTGATGATGTATCTGAGGCACTGGAAGGGGTTAGAAATTCAGGAAAATTTTTAAGAGAAGTTAACAATACCTTTATTTCCCTCATCCCCAAAAAGGAGAAAGTTGATTCCTTTGATTGTTTTAGACCTATAGCACTGTGTAATACCTTATATAAACTATTCACTAAAACAATAGCTAGTAGGCTGCAAAAATACCTCCCAAACTTAATTAGTGAGGAGCAAATAGGTTTTGTCCAAGGCAGATCAATATATGATGGGGTTATCATAGCACAAGAAGTTATTCACTCTGTCCAAAATAATCACGACCCTAGTATGTTAATAAAGTTAGATATTAAAAAATCCTATGATAGAGTTGACTAGAATTTTTTTTTAAAAGTATTTGATTTCTTTTGGGTTTGCGAAATAGTGGTGAACGTGATATCTGAATGTATCTCTACCCCAAAATTTTCTATTCTAGTTAATAGCTCTCCAAAAGGCTTCTTTGGGATTAACAGAGGACTAAGGCAAGGTGATCCGATTTCACCCTTTTTATTATAATTATGGCATAAGCTTTGGGGTGAGTCATCAATATGGCTAGACTAGAGGATAGGATTAAAGGAATAAAGATTACTAGTGGGATTGAACCAACGATGCATCAACAGTTTTTGGATGATACTATGTTGTACGGTCATAGCTCTAAGGAGGAAGAAATAACATATAAAGATATTCTTGGACTGTATTCTCTTTCTTCTAGACAAGAAATCAATCCTAAGAAGACTGAAATTTTTTTCTTTAATACTCCTGCAACTGAAATGGAGATTTGTAAAATCCTCAACTTCAAATTAGGGAATCTTCCCTGCAAATATTTAGGATTTCCCTTGGAAAAAGGCATTAGAAAAAAAAAATTATGGAATAATATCATGGATAAAATCAAGCAAAAAGATGGATGCATGGAATGGAAAATGCCTTTCTTTGGGAGGCAGAGTGACAAAGGTTCAGTCTGTTCTGTCTGTTCAACCCATTTTTAAAATGGCCTGCATTGATCTTCCAAGCAAAAATAGGGAGGAAATTAACAAAATTATTAGGTCTTTCTTTTGGAAAGGTACTTGTGACAAGAAAAAATTCTCAATTATTGCCTGGGATAAGGTGTGTCACCCAAAAAAGGAAGGGGATGGCAGAATAAAAGATATTAAACTACAGAGTAAAGCCCTAGGCACAAAACTTGTATGGAGAATGTACAAAAACCCTCATCTAAAGTGGGTCAAGATACTTACAGAAAAATATCTCTCCAACGCGGATCCCATCAATACTTTTAGGGAACTGTCTCCCCCTAAAGCTATGTCCTTCCCTAGAGTAGCTTAGGATCCTTAGGGATCAGTTTGTAGATGAGAATAATGTAATAAGCCCAAGTATAAGATCTTTTGGATCCTAGGTGCAATTATAAGCCAGGATGCCAAAATTATCAAATGGGATTTTTCTTGAATAATTTTGTGGTTTCTAGGTTGATCACTAGGTCTAGGTCCTTAGGGTATGCTTTTTAATCCATTTGTGGCATTACATAAGCCTAGAAGGGCCTATTGTGCAAAAAGTTGCAAATTGACAAAACTTGTCAAAATGTTGCTTGACAACATTGACAACTTTTCAATAGTTGCTCGATATAGTTGCAAAAGTTGCAAATTCGGTCCATAACAATTTGAATTGTAGTTATGACTGTTAGAACTGGTATTTAAACATGAATGAATACCATTCATGGGTTGTCAAGGATTGTATGAACTTTTGGAAGGGAGAATCAATAAGAAATCTTTTATTTTGTGTACACTTGTGTTTTTCAAATTTGCAAGTAATGTACGGATTGGTACGGATGAAAATCCAAGTGAATTAATTTTTTTAAACATCTATATGGTATTTTCCTTTGATTGGTTGTGCATTGGTTTGGTTTGGTGTGAGATAATCAAAATTTAAAGTCACTGGTTCCTACAACCCCAAAAACTGAGGGTGCATTGTTCATGGAGCCCTAATTTGCTTTCCCACCATGGAAAAAGAAAGGACCTATGGGAAATGAAATTTAGGGAATTCACCTTGTATATTCTTGAAGCACAGAACCAGAAGATTCTATTGGAGGGGTTTTCCACCCAGCCCTAGGTCAAATATCTCTATGTATTTCACTAGGAAAGTAGGAGATAAGGTGGGTAATTAGTCTTAGTGAGTGAAGTGACTTGGGAGATGTTTGGGATCGACCATTTCAAGTGAAGGGAAGAGTACTAAGGGATTGTATTGGTTTCATGAACCCATTTTCAAACCTTTTCTTTGTTACCCAATCCTAGTTTGGCCAATTAGGCCTGTGGACAGAGTTAGAGTTTGATATCGCAAGAGTGAAGTCAGAAATCCATCTCTTGGGATCTAAAAGAAGAGGATAAAGGGTATCCAAAAATGTAAGGATATTTCCAAGTCACTTGGAGAATTTGGGGTTTGTCCACCAAAAACAAAGAAAAAAGGGCTAGTAGGTTGACTATCCTAATTTGAGTAGGATAGGTTGTGGGTGCTTAGGAACTCCAAATGTGAGTGATTCCTAGTTTATTAGGTCAGGGTAAGACCTTCCCACCATTAAATTGAATTCCCATATAGTTGGGATAGAAATCCTTCATTTAGGTCTATTTGAGGGAAGTGTTACCTAAAGCCTAAATTAGATCCAACTTGTGAGAAGTCCCTAGGAGTCAGGGAGAGTTGTGGAATAGTAAGTCCACCTAAGAGGGGAGGTATAGACCCTCAAGGAGTTTTTGGATCAAGGAGAAGGTTTGAAGGAAGGATTTTAGGTTCTTCTAGTGAAGGAAGACCAATCTAGGTTGTGTGGTTGCTTGCTCTGCATCAAGTGGTACTAGAGCCACTAAGAACCTGATTGGAAAGAAGAAGTGAAGACAAGATGTTTGAAAATGAGGAAGGAGAGAGAGAGAGAGAGAGAGAGATCCCTCTATGAATAACCAATGTTGAGTTGGCCAAATTGGTCAAAGAACAAATGGCAGAATGCAAGGTAGTGAGAGAAGAGAACAGAGCCATGAAGAGAGAGTTGGATAAACTGAGGGGAAAAGTGGATAGAAGAAAAAGAAGAAGAAGAAGAGCCTCTACTGGATAGACAAGCACTTCTTGCAGATCAGAGATCCATATTGGAAGCCCTTGAAAGGGTAGGGAGAAAAGACACCAAGGTTGACCTCCCTGTGTTTTGTGGCAAACTAAATCTAGAAGAATGTGTAGATTGGATTGAAGCCTTATGTTACCTTCATTTTTCTCAGCTCCCAGTTTTAGTCTTGGTCAGTAAAAGTCTTTAAGTCAAAGTTGAACTTGAACTTTGTTAAGTTGGTTCAACTTCAAGTTCAACCCATTACCACTTTTGAGTCTTGTAACACCCATGTTTGTCTATCCCTCAAAAGGTCTGTCAGTCTCAAAGATGAGCCTGAAGTTGAACCTAGTCCTAAACCTTAAGTTAGTTCACGTTTGTAATATGATATCTTATACACGGAGAATTTGGCGGGATTGTCTTCTCTTCCAAAAGACCGTTTCTTTTTTGTAGCGCTCTGAGTATTTATTAAGTTTTGGAAGCTGTCATACAGAGATTGTCCCATTCAAATAGATGGCTCATGCATGTGAGAATTGGAAATGACAGTTGACAGTTTGACGTAGAGGGAGTCATTAATATACAGATATGGCTATCAGAGATTTTCCTTGGGAATTGAGATATTCATGCCAAAATACCTGGTGGATTAATTAAGAGTGGCTGGACATGTAAAATCAATCATTCTTCCATTAAAACATTTATTATAGACATGCTTCGAAGATTTATTAAGGATCCTACAAGACATTTGTGAATAAATGAGGAATGATTAATGCTTTTCTGTTAATTATTTTTCCTGGAGAAGGAGAAGGAGCGATGAAATTGGTGGTGAGAAATTTACAGAAAACTGGTGCACAGGAAGTCAGTGAGTTACCTTTCCCCTTTGCAGTTTTCGGTTTTCAGAGGCTCTTTTTGTGTTGTAAGTCTTTTCTCTTCATATTGGTAAGATGTCGCCGTCCAAAACTTTTGAAAGAGGAGAGTAGAACCCACCTGTTAGTTTCTCTTCCAAACATAGGGGATGCCTTCTTGTTGAATGTAAACCTAGGGGAGCTTTGTGATAGAGTCTGAAATGCTTCCAAGGGTTCTTTTTCTAGGAAGCTAGCAGGAAGCGGACTTTTTGAAGCTGTTGCATTTTCTCCGGCTCTAATTTTCCCTGAACTAGTATTGTAGTGTGCTAACAAATATGACGCTAAGAATAGATGTATTAAGGATGTGACAGGAAAAATCTTGGTCAAAATCAGTCGAGAGACATTAATGGAAGCCTTGCGAATTCCAAATAAGGAGTCGTATGAACCATGGACTTATGCGGAAGCAGATCATGTGTACGAGGCAGATAAGAAAAAATACAGCTCCTCAATAGCCCAGGTATTGCTTGCGAAACTAGAGAAAAGAGGATCCAGGTTTCCAAAGCCTCTGACAATTGAGCACCTCTGAAAGGACATAGCCGATATGGTGCTTCTTCTAAATAGGGTGAAAGGGAATCCCCATGCATTTCATTGGGAAAACTGGATGTATTGTTTCATCCATAAGATTATAGAAGGAGATAAGTTTATTGACTGGGCTGACCTAATAGCAGAAAAGCTCCACAGAGAACTCTTAAACATGACTAATTTGACGACATTTTATATGTCTTCCTACCTTGTTTATGTCTTAGCATGTTTCCAAGCTTGGGAAGGATTACCTCATGAATTGTGGACAAGTGATATGAGGATATATGATTACTTCACATGCTTACAGAAGGAGAAGTCCTCTAGTGTGTTCAAAATAGTAAATGACAGATTTTCAAGAAAGTTAGTTTTTGAGTTGCGAGGGAAAGAAAATTGCAGGCTTTCTGAAGAAGCTAAACAGGTGATCAATGTTTATGGCTGTCATTTCATACATTTTCCAAGGTTTACCTATCTTAGGATTGGAGCGTTTGATGAGGAACCCCTGCGGCTACCTAGATTTTGTTTAGACGATGTAGTCTTAGTGGAGCTATGCAGGCAGCTCGTTCTAGTTGAACAAAAGGCTGGGACCCCAAAGAAGACTTCAGATGTTCTTTTCCCTATTGAATTAAGGTACTAAAGGTGCAAAAGTTTCCAAGATGCTATGACTATAAAGGAAGAGTTGGATGCCCTTTGTTTACAGACTTATACTCCCGGGGTCAATTTTGACTATAGAGGCTTTTCAGGAGAAAATCTCAATTTCCCAGAGACATTCATGCACATCCCTAAGTTAGAGGATTTTTGGGCCAACTGTTCTGATGAACTGGAGGTAAGGAAAAAACTGTGGTCCTGGTTAACTTTGAAACAAATCATCACCTTCAAGTTGGATTTGGATATAGATGGGGTATGGGAAGACAGTGAGATTGATGTCTTAGACTCTCAATAATCAGAGAAGGTTGAGGCCCTCCCTATTCCTGGGTTAGATTGGACGGTATCGAAAGAAGATGATTTGCATAAAAGAATGAAAAGGGTGATTGAAAGAACAAAAGCATGGTTGTTGAAGAAAAGAGTTTCTGTTACTCCTTTGCAGTCAGTCATGAAACAAGTGAAAATCAAAAAGAGGAGTTAAACGAAGAAGAAAACTTCTATTTTAACTAACTTAAGTGTTGATCAATCTTGTGCAGGAAAAGCTAAACCTCAACTTGAACCAATTTCTTCACAAGTTCAAGTTCAAGACCAAGCTGAACCTGAAGTCCGATTGACCAGATCAAGTCTAAGGGTAAAATAAAGGGCTCAGAGGTAGAAAGCTACTCCCAGCATCATCATGGATTTAGACTCATCAGACCCTGATCCAAAAGCAGTTCCAGTTGGAGACCACATGGTACTTGAGATGGCGGATGATCAGCAGATATAGGAGGAAATAGAGGATACTCCAAAAGACTCGCTAGCTCTTTTGAGTAACTATGATACTCAAAAGAAATCCTCTGATACCCCACCATGGCTAGAGACACCGGTAGCCAAGAAAATAAATGTGGTTCCTTTATCAGTACCCATTGATGATGTAGTAAGTAGGTATTTGGGAAAATCTTCTAAGGTTAAGAAAATGAAGAGGGAATCCAGAATCGATTTTGATGAAAGAAGTGGTCACTGGATGGCAGAAATTGCAAAGCCTAAAGAGGACAAAGCTGAAGGAGAGGCTTTAGTCCAAGATTTTCAAATATCCAAGGTGGATTTAGGGAGAGACACCAGAGCCGACGATATGAGATTTTTCGATGTGTCAAATAAGAAAATTGCCAATAGATTCTAGAAAGATACCAAGGACAAACAGGAAATGAAAGAGGCTATGAAGAGTATGGCCCAATACATCAATGTCATATAACATCCTGAACCCTTTCCTCTGAGTGAAATGTCAGCCTCCATTGATGTGAAATCCCCTGATAATCAACGATTTCTTGACCAAGTTCAAAGAAGCAAGGCGGTGAGCAAAGCATTTGATGATTGGGTAGAGCTCATAAAATTAGAGGTTGTCAAGCAGCTAAGTCATCTAGATCAAACCCATAATGAAGGAGATCACCTGGTAAAGAAACTAGAAGCCAGCATTGAAGAATGGGAGCTAGATAAGACTACGTGGACCAGAGAGCTCCACTAGATTGAAGAAGTTGAAGAGTACAGTTTGCAGAAGTTCTTCATGGAGAGGTCAGTGCTAGGACTTGATGACAAAGTTCTTTATGTTATAAAGGAACATATAGAATGGAGAAATGAAGTTGTGGCCATGGGAATTTCTAAGGTAAAGGATCTCATGAAGGGGCTAAGAACAATTAAAGAAATCATCTCTAATTATGTAAAATGGATTAATGAGCGGTGCCAGGAAGCTCAAGATGAGTCAGATAAACCGGTTGAATAGCTAATCAAGGATGTAAACACCTAGTTTGACGAGCTCAAAAGGATGAAGGCACCTACAGACAAGCATTTCACAAAAGTTGCGCGGATAGAATCAATGATTATCTTTCAGCAAGGTCATTTGGTTATGCATAAAGAAAAGGTAGCTGAGATCAAAAGGGAGAAAGAAGTCTGGAAATAGAGGATCGATTTTATTGGTTTGCCACACCAACTGGTAATATCCACATTTACAACCGCATTCTAAGATTGGAATGCAGCGTGACTTGTAGCGAACTCAACTCCTTAACCGTCTGGAACACTTGGCAACTTCTTGAAGGCATTTTTTGCTCCCAATCCAGTTTTTTTTGCTTAATGCTTAGGATAGTTATTGGATCTAGAAATATTTACTTTCAAGAAAGACAATTTTACTAAGTTAGTTGTTGAAGCCCTGCATGGCTATTTATTGAAAAAAATTTAACTGCTTAAGGGTTCGGCTCTCTGATTTGGAGAGAAACTATTTTCTAAAAACTTAACTTCAAGTTTTCTGAAGACTGATATTACAGAATATATGAAATATCCTATGTTGTTATGTATATGTTTAAGCTTTAAAAATGATAAATACTACTGTTTATCTTATCTGATTTATTTTCTTGTGGAGATAAGTTGTGTTGAATAAAGCTTAACTATGATATGGATGGATTCTATGCTTAGAAGTGA
>MU226051.1:5073144-5095137 GCA_018584345.1 Thuja plicata | reverse complement strand
ACACATGATGTTACTTTTCTATGTTCAATAAGATCATATTGAAAATCTTTTTAGAAGGTAGCTGCACCTTGTAATTTGCAGAGAGTTTTCTTTTAGCAACTCATTTGTTAGTGTTAAGATTTTTTCTTTTCTTCTCATTCTTTAAAAGAGTTTGAGATTAATCTAGAGAAAAGGGAAAAACTGTATGCTAATAGTTTTTGGTGACTCTACTGGGGAGAGTCTAAGAATAGACTAGGATTGGTATTTCTGCATTCAATGATCAACTATGGTGTTACCCACTGAAGTTATCCCTGGTCGACAAGAAATTCCTTCAGTTTTGCAACTAGGCCTTGATTTTTCTGATACTCAAGAGGACATAATCGTTGACCTTAATGCAGCAGCTTGGAAACTAAGAATGAACAATCAGCAATATCATCAAGTAAGGTTAGTCCTTGAGGAAGTGGAAGAAATTGGAGAGTGGCTCAGAGGTTTGCCTATAGCCCAGGAGGCTGCTGTAGTTCATAGTGCAGTTTGAAGGCCCTGAGAATAATTGTTTTTTTTATTTGTTCCAGCTTAACTCAATAAGTTGGCTGATAAAATATTTACAAGGGGAGATAGAGAAAAAGGTCTTGTAGATTCTGATTTTGAAGATTTAGCGAAGCTTGATTTTAAACCCCAGACCCCTTCTAGGCAAAGACATTATAAGACTGCTAGTAGACCTTCTTCTCCCACTAAGTCTCCTCCTCTAACCACTTTTAATTCCTTGGTCTCACCAGGAACTGTAGCTCCCACTTTTGTAAATTTACAGCCCTTGAATTTTATCTTACCTCCCATGGCACAGAATCAACCCTGGGGTGTGGCCGTAGGACCTTTAAGCTTAGGAGAAAATCTAGGAAACCTACCTAAAGGTCGTGACATCCTACCCAAGTTTAGTGGTGATGGAAAGAAAACCCCTGAGGATCATCTGAACGCTTTTAACACACCATGCAGAGTTTTAGCAGTGGGCACTCCAGATGTGGCTATCAGGCTTTTTGTCTTGACCTTAACTGAGGCTACAGCCGAGTGGTTTCACAGTCTACCACATGCCTCCATTACTGACTAGGATTCTATGAAAACAACATTTGAGACAAGGTTTAAATCAGATGATGATGCAAATACTCTTCTGATTCAATTAAGTCAAATGAAAAAGGAGATTCAAGTACCTATGAGGGAGTTTGTGGCAAGATTCAACAAGGGAATTCAAGTGATTCCAGCTGCAAGTAGACCCAATGATGAAAATTAGAAAGGTTTTTTCTTAAATGCTATGCCTCTTGATGTTGCATTTCCTTTAAAAAGAGCTAGGCCAGCCACCTTAGCAGCTGCCCAGACTCTCGCCATTGAACTGGAGGATGACCTCATAACAAGTGGAAAATGGAGAAAAGATGTTCAAGTATCCATCTCTCAACCTTCTACTTCCTCATCGTCAGACCCTGTGATTCAAAGACTGATGAATGACTTGATAACCATCAAGCGACAATTGCCTAAAACTACCAGTCCCTATCAAGATATCCCATGGAAATATCCAATTCAGGGATCCTCAAACTCTAGAAAGCAATTCAATTTGCCTCCTACTCAACAGAGACTACAAATTGAACCTCCACCGAATAAAAGAAACATGTGTGTTTTCCATCTTACTGATGAGCATGAGGGAGTTTCGTGCCCTGAAAACATAAGACACGCACAGCTTGAAGCTGAGAAGGAAGCAACAACAAAGGTGAATGTTTAAGACATATCCTCTGAGGTGCCTGGCGACTCTAGAAAATTTTACCTTGAATATGAATTAGACTCTGAAAAGGGGGGAGATATATTGTAACTTTAGAGGATACCTCTTGCTTAGTTTTGACTAGAAACCAGCATTGAGGAAAAGTGAGTAATTGGGAAAATGCAGCAGTTAAAGGTAGTGAAGGGAAAGCCAGTGATCAGCCAAAGATCCTGAAAGCAAGCAGTTCAGAGGAACAAGTCATGAAAAGGTCTGAATTTGATTCCCCTTTTAGTATAGTTAATTTTGGTAAAACTTCAAAAGTGCAAATTTTTGCTGCAGAATATCTAAAAATGAATCCCCGGGAGTTAGATAAATTGGTTACTTATGTCAAAGGTTCTCTTGCTGAACCTAGGGTCCAACAGACAAACAATGCATGTTTTAAAGGATAGTCTCTAAAGAAGGAAGAGACAGTTGAGCAAAATCCTGCTGAGAAGCCCGTTCCTACTATTCCTATTGGCTTGAAACCTGAACCTTTTTATGTGTCCCTATTCATTCATGGCTTCAAACTAAACAACTGTATCATTGATTCAGGGGCGTTGGATAATATTATGCCTTCATCTATGGCCAAAGCATTGGATCTCCCCATGACTGATACCTTTGGGCACTGCTATTCTATGGATGCCAAACAAGTCCCGCTCCTGGGTCAAATCAAAGACACCCAGGTTGCTTTGACAGCTTTCCTAGATAAGAGATTGAAATTAACCATCCTAGTAGCTGATATTCCAGCCAGCTGCGGTATGCTTCTTAGTAGAACCTTTTTTAGGGATCTCAGTGGCGAAATAAAGTTGGATTGGTCTCTGGCCATAGTCTCTATAGGAAATAAGAAAGTTACTCTTCTTCTAGAACCCAAATCCAAATTCACGGTGTTTCCCTCAGAAGACCCTAAATCCCAGATCTTGTACCAAGAATCTGATTTTTCTAATTATATTATCTTATCAGAGGATAATGTCCCAAATCCAGTGGTTGTAGATGAAGAAGTTCCTTGGACTCTTGAATTTGATGGCAGTTGCTCTTCTACAGGCTCGGGGGTTGGAGTAGTCCTCATTTCCCCTGTTGGACTCAAATTCCCTTTTTCATTCAAACTTGTGTTCGAGAACACTAACAATACGAAAGAGTATGAATCTCTACTGTTAGGTTTAGAAGAGGCCAAGAAGAAGGGGATTAAACTTTTAAAGGCACATGGTGATGCAGAACTTATTGTCAAACAGGTCAAGAACATGTTTTCAGTGAAGAATGAGAGACTGAAGCACTACAGAAATAGAGTGTGGGATGAACTCAAGTGGTTTGAATCCTTTTCAATTGAAGTAATTCCTAGGGAATATAACTCAAGAGCTGATGCTCTTGTAGGGTCAGCATCCTTGCTCATACCACACCCATACTTTACAAAAGATCGTTACACAATTGAAGTCATTCATAGGCCTAGTATTCCTGATAATGCCTATTCCTGGAAAGTGTTCAGAGATGATGCTCAAATAAATGAATTTCTGTAGGGTTTGGATAAGTTTTCAACCAATTATTATGAAGGGTCAGAGTCCGAGTGCCATGAATTTTGTCCAGGGAAGAAATCCAGTGCTTCAGAGGAAGTGATTCAACTCAAAGGAAATTCCATACCCAAAGGATTGGTGGAGTTAGAGAGGTTGTTTGATAGGAGAGATTGTTATTTAAATTCACCCAACATACCAGACACCACTCCTTCAGGTGATTATGAAAAAATTAATATTGGTGATGAGTTCAATCCCAGGATGGTTAACTTCGGGGTGTGTTGTGATGAAGATGAAAGAGTTCATTTCACTAAGTTGTTGAAAGAATATGGTGACGTATTTTCTTTGACGTATGATGATTTAAGGAACTTCAGGCAGGGACAGTTTACACACCATATTCCCTTGAAGCCTGATGCGTCACCGTTCCATCAAAAATTGAGAACATACAATCCGAAGGTGTTGGATGCCATTTTTAAAGAGATTGAAAAAATGCTTCAAGCAAGAATTATCTTCCCAATACATCATTCCACATGGGTGGCCAACATTGTTCCTGTGCGAAAACAGAATGGAGAGATTAGAATATGCGTGGATTTTAGGAACCTCAATCAATCAAGCCTTAAAGATAATTTTGCCTTACCTATGACAGACCAGATTCTTCAAACAGTAGCTTGCTCAAAGATGTTGTCATTGCTTGATGGTTTTTCGGGATATAACCAAATCAGTGTTACAGAGGAAGATCAGCACAAAACAACCTTTACCACACCATGGGGTACATTCACCTATAGGAGAATTCCTTTTGGCTTAATTAATGCTGGAGCCACATTTAAGAGGGCCATGAATTCCACTTTCGTCCATTTGTTAAACAAGACCATCACCATTTACTTGGATGACATGAAATTTTTCTCTAGGAGGCATAAGAAGCACCTAAAGGACTTGAAATAATTTTTGCAAAGGTGTAGGGATCACGGTGTTTCCCAGAATCCGAAGAAGTCAATTTTATGTGTGACGGAGGGTAAGTTGCTGGGTCATTTAGTTTCAAAGGAGGGCATTAAAATTGATCCAGAAAGAGTCAAATCTATCCAAAAAATGTGTCTACCTATTAATCGAAAAGGGATTAAATCTTTTTTCGGTCAAGTTAACTTCTTGAGGAAGTTTGTACCTGATTTTGCTGAGACATCAAAACCGGTGGTAGACCTGTTAAGTGAGAAGTAGAATTTCAAGTGGGATGAACCAGCCGTCAAATCATTTGGTAAGATTAAGGAAGCCATAGCCAATGCTCTGACATTGATACACCCAGATTTCAAAAAAGATTTTTCATCTATTGTTATGCATCAGAACACACAATGTCTGGGGTGCTATCACAAAAAAATGACAATGGTGAAGAAGTGCCTATCTCCTTCATGAGTGTACCACTCAAGAAACATGAGTTACGTTATTCACAAATAGAAAAACAAGTGTTTGCAGTAGTGAAGGTAGTTAAACAATTCTGATACTACATACTTCATTCACATTCTGTGGTCTTTGTTCTGAATTCTACTATCAAGATCATCCTTACTCAGCAAGAATTTGTAGTGAATAATAGGGCTAGCTAGGTTGCAAAGGTGCAGGAGTTTGATTTGGAGATTAAGCCTACAAAGCTGGTGAGAGGACAGGGCCTGTGTAAACTGATGGCTGAGAATCAAGAAGAACAAAATTTACCCAATTGCTTGTTCGTAGCGACAAATGACTCATGCTTTTCAGACGTACCTTTCTTTCTGACCTACGGAGAGCCTGCAGAACACCTATCAACTAAAGACAGAAGAAATCTGAGGCTGAAGGCAGCAAAGTATGTCATAGTAGATAATGTTCTGTATAAAAGGGAATTGGATGGGATGTTTTTGTGATGTGTTGACAAGGAACAATAGCATAAGTTATTGCAATCATTTCACAATGAAGCATGCGGGGGGCACTATTCTTCCTCTGTGAAAGCCTTTAAGATCCTGAGAAATTTCTACTATTGGCCCAAAATATTTAAAGATGCATACAGGTGGGTGGAAAATTGTGAGAAGTGTAAACTTTTCTCAGGAAAACCTCAGTTGGCTGCTTTACCGCTAAGACCTGTGATTATCGAAGAGCCCTTCCAACAGTGGGGGTTAGATTTTATTGGTCCAATCAACCCAACTTATAGTGGTAGACACACACATATCTTGACAGCAACTGATTACTTTACCAAGTGGGTGGAGGCGATACCAGTCAAAGCAACCACTTCTGAGATAGTCTGTAGATTCTTAAAAGAAAACATTGTCACTAGATTTGGAGTTCCCCTGAAGATAGTGGCTGATAATGCTTAGAATTTCTCCTCTCAAGAGATTCAACTCTTCTTCTATGATCATGGTATAAATTTATCTCACTCTTTAGATTATTTTCCGCAAGGAAATGGCCAGGCAAAATCTACAAACAAGAACCTGATTAACATCATGAAGAAACTGGTAGATGAAAAGGGAAAATACTGGCACAAGAAGTTATATGAGGCATTGTGGGTAGATAGAACCTCTCCAAAGAGGGCTATTGGTATGACTCCATTTGAATTAGTCTTCAAAGTTGAAGCACATCTGTTGCTTCCATTAGAACTAGCCTCTGCCAAGTTACAAAGGTCCGTTGAGAATGAAGTCTTCCAAAATTCATTGGAGAAGAGGATTTTATATCTGTCAAAAATAGAAGAAGAGAGGGTAGAATTAGTAGATCACATCACCAGCCATCAGTTGAAGTTGAAGGAGATTTTTGACCGTCGTTCTAGGCCAAGAAAATTTATGGTGGGTGATAAGATCCTTCTCTAGAATAAGCGCCGAGAGCCAAGAGGAGGACATGGCAAGTTCGAGTCTATCTGGAAGGGACCGTTCAAGATCTCTCAAGCTCTAGGTTCGAATGCGTTCAAGCTGAAATATATTGACGGAGATGAACTACCCATGTCCTATAATGGGCAGGATCTCAAGATTTACCAATTGTAATTCTTTTCTTTTCCTTGCTTGTATATAAAGTTTTGGCTTGTGTGTGTAGGAGTAGAAGTTTTTGTTGTGATAAGTCAGCCTGGTTTAATTAGGTTTAAATTGTCTTGTCAATTGAGTTTCTAGATTCATTCCTCAGTCTTGAGCAGTCCCAATCCCCAGTCAAAACGAGTTGTTACCTTCATTTTTCTCAGCTCCCGGTTTTAGTCTTGGTCAGTAAAATTCTTTAAGTCAAAGTTGAACTTGAACTTTGTTAAGTTGGTTCAAGTTCAAGTTCAACCCGTTATCGCTTCTGAGTCTTGTAACACCCATGTTTGTCTATCCCTCAAAAGGTCTGTCGGTCTCAAACATGAACCTGAAGTTGAACCTAGTCCTGAACCTTAAGTTAGTTCAAGTTCAAGTTCACGTTTGTAATATGATAGCTTATACATGGAGAATTCGGCGGGATTGTATTCTCTTCCAAAAGAAGGTTTATGTTTTGTAGCGCTCCGAGTATTTATTAAGTTTTGGAAGCTGCCATACAGAGATTGTCCCATTCAACTAGATGGCTTGTGCATGTGAGAATTGGAAATGACAGTTGACGGTGTGACGTAGAGGGAGTCATTAATATACAGATATGGCTATCAGAGATTTTCCTTGGGAATTGAGATATTTGTGCCGAAATACCTAGTGGATTAATTAAGAGTGGCTGGACATGTAAAATCAATCATTCTTCCATTAAAACATTTATTATAGACATGCTTTGAAGATTTATTAAGGATCCTACAAGACATTTGTGAATAAATGAGGAATGATTAATGCTTTTCTGTTAGTTATTTTGTCTAGAGAAGGAGAAGGAGCGACGGAATTGGTGGTGAGAAATTTACAGAAAATTGGTGCGCAAGAAATCGGTGAGTTATCTTTCCCCTTTGCAGTTTTCAGTTTTTAGAGGCTCTTTCTGTGTTGTAAGTCTTTTCTCTTCATATTGGTAAGATGTTGTTGTTCCATCCAAAACTTCCAAAAGAGGAGAGTAGAACCCACCTGTTAGTTTCTCTTCTAGACATAGGGGATACATTCTTGTTGAATGTAAACCTAGGGGAGCTTTATGATAGAGTTTGAAATACTTCTGAGGGTTCTTTTTCTAGGAAGCTAGCAGGAAGCAGACTTTTTGAAGCTCTTGCATTTCCTCCGACTCTAATTTTCCCTAAACTGGTGTTGGAGTGCGCTAACAAATATGATGCCAAGAATAGATGTATTAAGGATGCGTCAGGAGAAATCTTGGTCAAAATCAGTGGAGAGACATTAATGGCAGCCCTGCGAATTCCAGAAAAGGAGCCATATGAACCATGGACTTATGCGGAAGAGGATCATGTGTACGAGGAAGATAAGAAAAAATATAGCTCCTCGATAGCCCAGGTATGGCTTGCGAAACTAGAGAAAGGAGGATCTAGGTTGCCAAAGCCTCTGACAATTGAGCACCTCCGAAAGGACATAGTCGACATGGTGCTTCTTCTAAATAGGGTGAAAGGGACTCCCCATGCATTTCATTGGGAAAACTGGATGTATTGTTTCATCCAGAAGATTATAGAAGGAGATAAGTTTATTGACTGGGCTGACCTAATAGCAGAAAAGCTCCACAGAGAACTCTTAAACGTGACTAATTTGATGGCATTTTATATGTCTTCCTACCTTATTTATGTCTTAGCATGTTGCAAAGCTTGGGAAGGATTACCTCATGAATTGTGGACAAGTGATATGAGGATATATGATTACTTCACATGCTTACAGAAGGAGAAGTTCTCCAGTGTGTTCAAAAAAGTAAATGACAGATTTTCAGGAAAGTTAGATTTTGAGTTGCGAGGGAAAGAAAATTGCAGGCTTTATGAAGAAGCTAAATAGGTGATCAATGTTTATGGTTGTCATTTCATACAGTTTCCAAGGTTTACCTATCTTAGGATTGGAGTGTTTGATGAGGAACCCCTGCGGCTTCCTAGATTTTGTTTAGATGATGTAGTCTTAGTGGAGCTATGCAGGCAGCTCGTTCTAGTTGAACAAAAGGCTGGGACCCCAAAGAAGACTTCAGGTGTTCTTTTCCCTATTGAATTAGGGTACTACAGGTGCAAAATTTTCCAAGATGCTATGACTATAAAAGAAGAGTTGGATGCCCTCTGTTTACAGACTTATAGTCCCAAGGTCAATTTTGACTATAGAGGCTTTGCAGGAGAAAATATCAATGTCCCAGAGACATTCATGCATATCCCTAAGTTAGAGAATTTTTGGGCCAACTGTTCTAATGAACTGGAGGTAAGGAAAAAACTGTGGTCTCGGTAAACTTTGAAACAAATCATCACCTTCAAGCTGGATTTGGATATAGACGAGGTAGGGGAAGATAGTGAGATTGATGTCTTAGACTCTCAATACTCAGAGAAGGTCGAGGCCCTCCCTATTCCTAGGTTAGATTGGACGGTGCCGGAAGAAGATGATTTGCATAAAAGAATGAAAAGGGTGATTGAAAGAACAAAAGCATGGTTGTTGAAGAAAAGAGTTTCTGTTACTCCTTTGCAGTCAGCCACGAAACAAGTAAAAATCAAAAAGAGGAGTTCAACGAAGAAGAAAACTTCTATTTTAACTAACTTAAGTGTTGATCAATCTTGTGCAGGAAAAGCTAAAGCTGAAATCAAACATGAACTTGAACCAATTGCTTCACAAGTTCAAGTTCAAGTTCAAGTTCAAGTTCAAGACCAAGCTAAACCCGAAGTCCAATTGACCAGATCAAGTCTAAGGGTAAAATAAATGGCTCAGAGGCAGAAAGCTACTCCCAGCATCATCGTGGATTTAGCCTCATCAGACCCTGATCCAAAAGCAGTTCCAGTTGAAGACCACAGGGTACCTGAGATGGCAGATGATCAACAGATACAGGAGGAAATAGAGGATACTGCAAAAGACTCGCTAGCTCTTTTGAGTAACTATGATACTCAAAAGAAATCCTCTGCTACCCCACCATGGATGGAGACCCCAGTAGCCAAGAAAAGAAATGTGGTTCCTTTATCAGTACCCATTGATGATGTAGTAAGCAGCTATATGGGAAAATCTTCTAAGGTTAAGAAAATGAAGATGGAATCAAGAATCGATTTTGATGAAAGAAGTGGTCACTGGATGGTAGAAATTGCAAAGCCTAAAGAGGACAAAGCTGAAGGAGAGGCTTCAGTCCAATATTTTCAAATATCCAAGGTGGATTTAGGGAGAGACACAAGAGCTACCGATATGAGATTTTTCGAGGTGTCAAATAAGGAAATTGCCAATAGAGTCTGGAAAGATGCTAAGGATAAACAGGAAATGAAAGAGGCTATGAAGAGTATGGCCCAATACATCAATGCCATCCAACATCCTTAACCCTTTCCTCTGAGTGAAATTCCAGCCTCCATTGATGTGAAATCCCCTGATAATCAACGATTTCTTGACCAAGTTCAAAGAAGCAAGGTGGTGAGCAAAGCATTTGATGATTGGGTAGAGCGCGTAAAATCAGAGGTTGTCAAGAAGCTAAGTCATCTAGATAAAACCCATAATGAAGGAGATCACCTGGTAAAGAAAGTAGAAGCCAGCATTGAAGAATGGGAGCTAGATAAGACTACATGGACCAGAGAGCTCCATTGGATTGAAGAAGTTGAAGAGTACGGTTTGCAGAAGTTCCTCATGGAGAGGTCAGTGCTAGGACTGGATGACAAAGTTCTTTATGTTATAAAGGAATGTATAGAATGGAGAAATGAAGCTGTGGCCATGGGAATTTCTGAGGTAAAGGATCTCATGAAGGGGCTAAGAATGATTAAAGAAATCATCTCTAATGATATAAAATGGATTGATGAGCGGTGCTAGGAAGCCCAAGAGGAGTCAGATAAACCAGTTGAATAGGTAATCAAGGATGTAAACACTTGGTTTGATGAGCTCAAAAGGATGAAGGCACCTAGAGACGAGCATTTCACAAAAGTTGCGCAGATAGAATCAATGATGATCCTTCAGCAAGGTCATTTGGTTATGCACAAAGAAAAGGTAGCTGAGATCAAAAGAGAGAAAGAAGTCTGGAAACAGAGGATTGATTTTATTGGTTTTCCACACCAACCGGTAATATCCACATTTACAGCCGCATTTGAAGTTTGGAATATAGCGCGACTTGTAGTGACCTCAACTCCTTAACCGTCTGGAACACTTGGCAACTTCTTGAAGGCATTTTTTGCTCCCAGTCCAATTTTTTTTGCTTAATGCTTAGGATAGTTATTGGATCTAGAAATATTTACTTTCAAAAAAGACAATTTTACTAAGTTAGTTGTTGAAGCCCTGTGTGGCTATTTATTGAAAAACTTTTAACTGCTTAAGGGTTCGGCTCTCTGAGTTGGAGAGAAACTATTTTCTAAAAACTTAACTTCAAGTTTTATGAAGACTGATATTACATAATATATGAAATATGCTATGGTGTTACATATATGTTCAAGCTTTAAAAATGGTAAATACTATTTTTTATCTTATCTCATTTATTTTCTTGTGGAGATAAGTTGTGTTGAATAAAGCTTAACTATGATATGGATGGATTCTATGCTTAGAAGTGAAAGAGAGAATTTTTACTGAAGTTTAGACTCAAGAAATTTAAAGTTTGAGATTGGGATAGAAGTAGATGTTTTTCTCTAAAACCTACACATTCTTTTCATGTTGATGGACTAGGTGTTTTCCTTAAGTGTTTTCTGGTGAAAAGCACACATGATGTTACTTTTCTATGTTCAATAAGATCATATTGACAATCTTTTTAGAAGGTAGCTGCACCTTGTAATTTGCAGAGAGTTTTCTTTTAGCAACTCATTTGTTAGTGTTAAGATTTTTTCTCTTCTTCCATTCTTTAAAAGAGTCTGAGATTAATTTAGAGAAAAGGGAAAAACTGTATGCTAACACCTTAGACAATTACTTTGAATGTGATAGGGTGCCTGAGAATCAAAATATGAGAATTGCAAAGTAAAAAATGAAGGGCTCTTCCCTTAGATGGTGGAACTTCCCTTAGAACGAGAGGCTTGATGAAGGGAAGGAACAAATAGCTACATGGAGAAGAATGAAGACAGAGATCAAGAAACAATCCATACCTAAAGACTATGAAATCCTAATGCACCAGAAATTACAAATTCTAAGGAAAAAGGACTTATATGTGAGTTCATACATTGAGGATTTTCACAAACTCACCTTGAGAGCCAAAGTCCCTGAGAATAAGATGCAAAAGTTGGCTAGGTATTTGAATGGACTCAAGTACTCCATAAGAGATGAGTTGGCTTTGTTCAACCCCAAAATAGTGCATCTGTGCTATCAAATGGCACTAAAGATAGAGGATAAACAAAGGAGGATGAATGACTCCCAAAATAGGGGGAGAGGTGGAAACTTTAGAGGTAGAGGAAGGTTTGGTGGTTAAGGGCCATCTAACAAGTTTCTGGGAGAAACCAGTGGTCAAGAAAACTAGGAAGGAGAGACAAATCCTAGAGGAGGATTTAGAGGAAGGAGACCCAATGAGAGAGAAAGATTTGGAGGAAGGACACCAAGATTATTCACTGGCATATGTTTCACTTGCAACCAGATAGGACACCAGTCCTCTAGATGTCCATAGAAGAATGGAGGGAATAACCAAGGGAGAGAAAGGAGAGTCCACCTTGCTCAAGAAGAAGACACACAAAGTGTACAAGAACCAAGAGGGAATGTTGACCCAGAAGAAGGTGAATGCTTGATGTTAAAAATGAATCTATTAAAGACTATTGTAGAAAAAAGAACCACCTCAGAGAAAGACCCTCTTTAGGACAACATGTAAGGTGAATGGTAAGGTGTGTAAAGTAATAGTAGATTCTAGTTCAACAGATAATCTTGCATCTATAGAAATTGTTAGAAATCTTGGTTTGAAGAAGTTACCTCACCCTAACCCCTATAAGGTCTCATGGTTAAACAAAGAGAAACAAGCTCTTGTCAATGAACAAGTTTATGTGGACTTTCAGGTAGGAGACTACAAGGACAAGATTTTGTGTGATGTTGCAGAGATGGATGTCTGCCACCTATTATTAGGGAGGCCTTGGTAGTAGGATGTAAATTAAAAACATGATGGGAGAAGCAATGTTTATGTTCTTACTAAGGATGGAAGGAAATATACAATGAGACCCTTACCAGATGATGGGAAAGAAACACACCAAGTGACTAGTGTGCTAGTTGTAGGAGAAAAGGAGTTTTTGAAGACCCTTAAAGGAAATTACACCCCTTGTTTTTCCATTATAGTAAAACCAAGAAGAGAAGAAAAGAAAGTAGTAAGAGAAAAGGAACAAGAGAGGACAGTAGGACCCAAGGAAGTACAAAGTTTGCTAAAGATGTACAAGGAGGTTATTGCAGACAGTACCACAGATACACTTCCACCAGTCAGAGATTTAATCCAATGTATTGATCTTATACCAGGGTCCACATTACCGAATAAGGCTTCATATAAATTGACACCAGATCAGAATGAGAAACTAACTAGACAAGTTGAAGAATTGCTCAAGAAAGGGTTCATTAGAAGGAGCATCGGTCCTTGTGTAGTCCCTGCACTATTGGCTCCAAAGAAAGAGGGTACATGGAGGCTATATTGACTCTAGGGCCATAAAAAAATCACTATCAGATACAGATTCCCTATGCCTAGAATGGAGGAATTGATGGATTTCCTAGGAGGGGCGAGGTATTACTCCAAGATGGATTTGAAAAGTAGATACCATCATATCAGGATTAGAGAAGGGGATGAGTGGAAGACAACATTCAAGACCAATGAAGGGCTCTATGAATGGTTGGAAGAGTTGGTGTTCCTTGGATTTGTCATCTCAAAGGGCAATCTCAAAATGGATCCAGAGAAGGTGGAAACCATACTCAATTGGCCCACATCAAGGACTGTTAGTGAGGTAAAAAAATTTCATGGATTAGTCAGTTTCTATAAGAAATTTATTAGGGGTTTTAGAAATGTTTGTGCCCCTATGATTGACACCATCAAGGGTGGAAGAAAGTGTCATTTTGTATGGACAAGTGAATCAGACAAGTCCTTTGAGTACTTGAAAAGGAGGGTAGCAGAAGAACCCATATTAGTTTTACCTGATTTCAATAAAATGTTCACAATAGAATGTGATGCCAACAATAGGGTCATAGGGGGGTCCTAATTCAAGAAGGAAAACCAATAGCCTTCTTTAGTGAAAAGTTGAATGAGGCAAAACAAAGGTACTCAACCTATGATTTGGAAATGTATGCAATGATTCAGGCTTTAAGGAAATGGAGGCATTATTTGTTGCCTAAGGAGTTCATAGTTTATATTGATAATCATGCTTTGATCTTTTTGAATAGACAAGACAAGTTAAACCATAGGCACATCAAGTGGATGGAATACATCCAAACATACAATTTCACAATTAAACACAAGAAGGGTATAACCAATAAGGTTGCAGATGCCCTTAGTAGAAGGAATCTGACCATTCAAGAAGTCAAATTGGAGAGTGTTGGAATCGATTCCATGAAAGGGATGTATGAACAAGATGAAGATTTCTCAGACGCATACCAAGTATGCAAGGATATGAGTGATAAGTATCACATTGATTTTGTAGACTACATGTTGTAGGACGAATTAATTTTCAAAGGAATTCAAATTTGTATTCCAAGAGGATCCATGAGAGAGAACATCATAAGGGAGAAACATTGTGGAGGCTTAGAAGGTCACTTTGGATTGGACAAAACTTTGGAGATGGTAAGAAGGTTCTATTTCTGGCCCAAATTGTAGACAGAGAAAAGACAGTTTGTTGAGAAGTGCATGGTTTATCAAAAATCCAAGGGTAGATCATCCAATGCAGGATTGTATAACCCTTTACCCATTCCAATGAATCCTTGGGACTCCATCAGCATGGACTTTGTATTGGATCTACCAAGAACCAAACAGGGATATGACAGTATCTATGTAGTAGTAGATAGATTTTCCAAAATGGACCATTTCCTACCTTGTAAAACAACCCATGATGCCTCTCATATAGCAGGGATATTCTTCAAGGATGTAGTGAGGTTGCATGGATTACCAATGAACATAGTCTCTGATAGGGATCCAAAATTACTTGGATATTTTTGGAGAACATTGTGGAAGAGATTAGGGACCAACCTATCATACTCATCGACATATCATCCTCAAGTAGATGGCCAGACAGAGGTCATAAATAGGTCACTTGGAAACCTATTGAGATGTCTAACAAAATACCATGGAGCCACATGGGATTTAGTATTACCCCAGGAAGAATTTTCCTATAATGACTCAGTAAATAGGAGTACTGGTCATAGCCCATTCCAACTTGTATATAAGACACACTCTAGAGGTGTAATGGAGTTAAGAAACATCAGTGCTATGGAAAGAAGGAGTGTACAGGTAGAAGACTTTGCAGATATCATGAAGGAACTTCACCAAGCAATCAGAAGAAGGCTTGAGCCAACTTCGGGGAAGTACAAAGAGATAGCAGATAAATGAAGAAGGGATGTACAGTATAAGGTAGGGTACATGGTGATGATCCACCTCCGAGAAGAGAGACTCCCTAAAGGGAAGTATACCAAATTGATGATGAAGAAGATGGGACCCTTCAAGATATTGTTAAAATGTGGCAAAAATGCCTATAAAATTGATTTACCTCCAGACATTGGATTGTCTAACACCTTCAATGTATGTGATATTTATGCCTATAAAGGTTATGATGTCTTTGATGCAGGTCTAGAAGGAACACAAGAAGTTGCAGTGCTTCAACAACTTCCTCATCCAAATCATCCTAAAGTTGAAGCCCTCTTGGACACAAGGGTTAGTAAACAAAGTAGGAGGAGGTTATATCATGAGTATCTAATCAAGTGGAAGGACAAGCCATTGGAAGATGCTACATGGCTAACAGAGAAAGACATTGAGAAGATGGGACTCCAACTTGCAAACATTCCAACTCAAGAGACTTGAGTTTCAATGCCCTGAGGTGTATGGTTCAAGGAACCAAAGCTATGTCCTTCCCTATAGTATATTAGGATCCTCGGGGATCAGTTGGTGGATGCGAATAATGTAATAAGCCCAAGTGTAAGATATTGTGGATCCTAGGTGCAATTATAAGCCAGGATGCCAAAATGATCAAATGGGCCTTTTCTTGCATAATTTTGTGGTTTCTAGGTTGATCACTAGGTCTAGGTCCTTATGGTATGTTTTTGAAGCCATTTGTGGCATTACATAAGCCTAGAAGGGCCTATTGTACAAAAAGTTGCAAATTGGCAAAACTTGTCAAAATGTTCAAAAGTTGCTCGGTATAGTTGCAAAAGTTGCAAATTCGGTCCATAATGATTTGAATTTTAGTTATGACCATTGAAAATGGTATTTAAACATGAATGAAGACCATTCGTGGGTTGGCAAGGATTGTACAAACTTTTGGAAGGGAGAATCAATTAGAAATCTATTATTTTGTGTACAGTTACTGTGTTTTTCAAATTTTTAGGTACTCTATGGATTGGTACGGATGAAAATCCAAGTGAATTCATTTGTTTAAACATATATCTAGTTTGTGCCTTTGATTGGGTGTGCATTAGTTTGGTTTGGTGTGAGATAATCAAAATTTAAAGTCACTGGTTCCTGCAACCCCGGAAACTAAGGGTGCATTGTTCATGGAGCCCTAACTTGCTTTCCCATTGTGGAAAAAGCATGGCCCTATGGGAAATACAAGCTAGGGAAGTCACCTTGGATATTATTGAAGAATAGAACCAGAAGATTTTGTTGGAGGGGTTTGCCACCCAGCCCTAGGTCAAATATCTCTATGTATTTCACCAGGAAAGTAGGAGATAAGGTGGGTAATTAGTCTCAGTGAGTGAAGTGAATTGGGAGATGTTTGGGATTGACCATTTGGAGTGTAGGTAAGAGTCCTAATGGGTTTTATTAGTTTCATGAACCCATTTTCAAACCTTTGCTTTGTTATCCAAGCTTGGTCTAGCCAATTAGGCTTGTGGACAGAGTTAGAGTTTGATACTGCAGGAGTGAATTCAAAAATCCATCTCTTGGGATTTGGAATAATAAGATAAAGGGTATCCAAAAAGGTAAGGATATTTCCAAGTCACTTGGATAATTTTGGAGTTGTCCACAAAAAATAGAGAAAGAAGGGCTAGTGGGTTGACTGTCCTAATTTGAGTAGGATAGGTTGTGGGTGTTTAGGAGCTCAAAAAGTGAGTGATTCCTAGTGTATTAGGTCAGGGTAAGACCTTCCCACCATTGAATTGAATTCCCATATAGCTGGGATAGAAATCCTTCATTTTGGTCTATTTGAGGGAAGTGTTCCCTAAATCCTAAATAAGATCCAACTTGTGAGAAGTCCCTAGGAGTCAGGGAGAGTTGTGGAATATTAAGTCCACCTAAGAGGGGAGGTATAGACCCTCAAGGATTTTTTGGATCAAGAAGAAGGCTTGAAGAAAGGATTTTAGGTTCTTCTAGTGAAGGAAGACCAATCTAGGTTGTGTGGTTGCCTGCTCTGCATCAATTCTCTTCTCTTCCCTGAGAAGCTAAATATCATTCCGCACAACATCCTTAAGATGTACATAAACCCTATAATATGCCCCAAGGCATTTGATAAGAGGGAGCCCTCTGGTCTTTAGATCTTGTATCCAATCCCTGCCTATTTGCCCCAAGTGTCGATCCTCATGTAATTGAGCGATTACCTCATGACTTGTATATGATAAGAAGATGTTAAAGAAGAAGGTGAAGTTTGTTACAAATATCTATCGTCATGAAAATTCAAGTTCAAAATCTGAGATGAAGATTAAGCGGCGAAAGGGAATTTGTGAGTTCCAAGAATAGTAGAAGTCCTGAGGTAAAAGTAAATTGTTTAACTGAGTCACAAATACATTGAATCAATTCAAAAATATGATATGACGGCTGAGAGAAAATAAAGGAAAATATAATCAAGGAGATTAAGAGGAAAAAATAGAGGCCTATATATCGATGAGTTAGTATGTTTACGAGAGAGATGCTTGCAAATTGAAAGGTTGAAGTGTGGTCAACCTATCGAGTGAAGCAGAGAAGAGAAAAGAGGTGAAGATGTCAATAGTGATAGAGAGTGCATAAGGGATCTAATCAAGGAAGAGGTATTTTTTGTTATACAAATCAAATCATTACCTTGTTGCTTATTAACCTTTGTAAGAAAAAATATCTTAACTGAGTGGACCTAAAAAGTCCTTTTGTAAATCCTTGAGAAAGGTAACATTATAGGATAAATGTTTAAGCCCTCTGACCAAGCCACTCCTAACAGGGTGAAGATCTTAATAGATCTAAGGTAAATCCCCTAACACGGTCACATCTAACAAATGTGCATTGTAATCTTTAACAGGATTGGCTCTTAACCAAGCATACTTTAGAAGAGTATTTCTTTTTTATGGGTGACGATTCCCACGGAGGTTTTTCTCAAACTGGGGTTCCTCTGTAAATATGGTGTTATGTGTGTTGCATTGATAATTGTGGATGTTAGTTGCATATGGTATGTGTTATTGATTTAGACAAGTAGAGTCATCTTAGTTTTGGTTGTTGTTGTTATTTGAGTTACCGAGTTGAATCAGAGACCTAAGTTTTAAGTTATAAGATTCAATATTTTTTGATTCACCCCCTCCCCCCCTGTCAGTAAACCAACACTTTCCGCTATGATATTATGTGGGTCTTGCATCCAAATTTTATGAATTATATTCAAATATGATGGAACACACCTATATAGGTAATGATCATATATTGAGTGTCTCATAAACTTGACATAATTAGAAAATGTGTGAAAGGATAGAATAAATTCATTTCAAAGATATTTTTGTCCAAAAGAAGGAAATCAATTCCAAACTAATGACTATTAAAGAACAAATATCCAACTTAAGGGGGATTGTTCCAAAGTGACACATGTATAAGAAGAGGCTCTAAGAGAAAAGTGGAAGGAGAATCTAAATAGGGATGAGATTTACTAGAAATAGAAGTCCAATGTTCAATGGCTCAAAGAGGGAGATAGGAACTATGTCTTCTTCCATAGGTCTATGAGAAAACATAGGAAAAGAAATACTATACAAAGTTTGAAGGATGAAATGAATCAATAGATTACAGAGGAATCTCAATTAGGACGGATGGACACAAACTATTTTTTAATGCCTATAGGGAAGATAAAAGAGAGTTGAACCAAGTGTTGGAGGACCAGCTTTTACAATTTTTGCCTCTAGCCATTGATTCTACTAACAATGCTAAAATCCTTGCTTTGATAACTGAAGATGACGTGAAGAATGTTGTCTTCTCAATGGAGGCTTATAAGGCCCCAAGACTTGACATTTTCCCACCAGTATTCTTTCAAGAGTTTTGGGATATTGTGGGGTGTGATGTTACAAGGAAACTAAAGACTTTTTAGAATTGGAAAACTACTGAAGTAGTTAAATAACACTTTCATCACCTTAATCACAAAACTCTAGAAGCCTCAAAGATTCTCAAACTTTAGGTACCCATTAGTTTTTGTAACACAATATATAAGATCTTTTCTAAAGTCTTGATGAATAGGATCAAACCTTTTCTTAATGGTTTTATTAATTGCAATCAAAAGGGGTTTGTGCATGGGAGGTAGATATTGGATGTGGTTATCACTACACATGAAATCATTCACTCTTTGGATAAATGTTGTCTACTAGGGATCATCATCAAGCTTGATATCTCTAATGTATGATAGGATGTGGTGGGACTTTCTCTTTAAATTCTTAAGGAAGTTGGTGTTTCAAGACAAATTTATTAGCTTGATCAAGAAATTTATGGGAACTACCAGATTCTTGGTCCTTGTTAATGGGGTACCTATGGTGTTCTTTAGAACTGCTAAAGGTATAAGACAAGATGAGCCACTTTCTCCATACTTGTTCATAATTCTTGTTGAATTTCTATGCAAGAACTTTTTTAATCTAGTGAGCATAGGTAGGTTGCAAAGTGTTAAGGTAGCATCTACCATCTTGCTTGTTGTCTTACAATAGTTTTTGGATGACACATTTTTATTTGTAATGGCTCTGGTGTTGAATCTAGGGAATTGAAAACTTTCCTTAACAATTATGCGAAATCTTTAGGATAACATATCAATTATGAAAAAAGAAGTATCTATTTTTTCAACACTAAGGAGAATCTACAAAGTAAAATCAAATCTATCTTAGGTTGTCAAACTGCCACTCTTCCTAGCACGTATATGGGCCTACCTCTCATATTCAAAGAAGTGACCCCTTCCTTCTAGAACTTGATGTTAGAGAGTCTCCAAAAGAAGTTGATGGAGTGGAAAGGGAAACTTCTCAGCAGTGCGAGAAAACTACAACTTCTTGTGGCCTCACTTCAAGGTATCCCTATTTACTTTCTTTCCTTGTTTAAAAATGAGAAGTTGATGTGGAAGACAAGGGATGGTATGGTCCATGTGAGCATCAAACATGACTCTTTAATGGTGCAATGGTGTCATGTTGAAATGACAACTAAAAGATATCTTTTAATTGTTAAATAGGGAAAATTGTCCATGATGTGGAATTTGGACCAAAATTATTATATGTAAAGTGGGGTATTGTCCACACAAGTGTACTATTATGAGAAGGCAAAGAAATAATTATAATGAAGTTGGCATGCAAATTACTCATATCCACTTTTATTTATGGTTTTTTATGCCAGGTTTCTTTACCAGTTCAAAAAGTGGTAATATAAAAATTTGGGTGGGGCTCTCTACAACTATTGCTACCATTAACAGAATGGGTGGGGATAGGGTTTGTATTGAACCAAGAAAATTTGATGAGTTTTAAAATGATGTCACTATTTGGCATATATTCTATGAGGAATGAGTCTCTTAGTTCATTAAGAGCATTAATGGGTATGATGAGGATCTATCTATGCAATTCACAACTTCTTGGGTAGATAGAAGGGTTAATTTTGGTGGAATTTCATTTGAAATAGACAAAGAAGTCATCACTCAAGCAACTAGGTTGCCAACCACCAGCCAAGACTGGAAAATGATGAGCTACCAAGCTAATAATGATAGTGGCAACTAAGTTTTTAAGGGGAATAAGGGTCCAATCAACCTCCATGGTGGTTTTGAAAGGGAACACTTTTCGCCCCCATAGAACCAGGTATGTATGATGATTATGAAGTAATTCACTTTAGAGTTTATATTTAAATTTTACTACTTTTATCACATGCCCTCATTAAACCACTTAAGTAACTGCAATACCATCTATTTTTCTTTCTTTCTACTAAATTATCTTGAATGTTCGGTGAAGGAGATGGTAGAAAATTCTAAGAACCAAGGGAAAAACCTATCCCTTTGCACCAAGGCCTAATATACCATCTTTATCATTTTCATCTATCCTTATGACCCCAAGCAAATTATTGTTCAGGAAGCCCCTAAGTTGGCCACCCCTCCACCTGCTAATATTATCGATACCCCTAGTCCTAGCAAAAAGGAGTGCATTTGTCACCCTAGGGCTACTAAAATCACTTCCTACCTTGGGACTCCTAAAACCCCTACACCTTTTGTGGTTGCCAATGAGTTATATGACTTGAAACATAGAGCCCCAATTCCTAGTGTTTCTAGTAAGAATAAGGGTGAAAAAGCTTTCCCATTAGCCAAAAAACCCAAATTAAACATTAAAGAGATTATTAATGAAGAAGAGGAGGAAGATGGAGAAGAGACCAGCAAAAATGAAAGTAACCCGATACATTCCCATAGATTGGCAACTCGTTAGGAGAAGAAATAAAAAATGAAAAATCTAGTTGATTATGACACTAAGGAGGGGGATGAGAAGGAAAGTGAAAACAATAAAGAGGAATAAGGGAAGAGTGAAGTGTTTGATAAAGAC
Source organism: Thuja plicata (assembly GCA_018584345.1). Taxonomy (NCBI): domain Eukaryota; kingdom Viridiplantae; phylum Streptophyta; class Pinopsida; order Cupressales; family Cupressaceae; genus Thuja; species Thuja plicata. The sequence goes on along the minus strand of MU226051.1, from coordinate 5,074,018 downwards.
GGGGGTAATAAGGAAGAGATACAGAGTTCAGAGAATTCAAGAAAAGATAGCTTCACCCACATTTTTGAAAGCATAAAAATGGGGCTGATAGACCTAACTTATGATGCTATGCCTAAGGAAGAGGAGATGAACGAAACCAATGTATAAGGGACCTATAAAACTAGTGTTGAAGGTACCTATACAAAATTCAAAGTTACTACCAAGGAATTGGAAATGCTCAAAACAAAAGTCATGGGCATAGAGAAAAAGTTGGGAGTGTTTCCTAGTTCATCCTTGGTGTCATGCACAGCTCTGCCACCTCCCTCTTCTTGATGCAAAAGAGTATCCCGCGAAAAGACAAGGAGAATGAAGGGAACTACAAGGAACATTTTAAGTTCCTAACTAAGGACTAGACACATGTGCTCCATCAGACCAACTACAAAATTAAGACCCCCAACATGGTTAACTTTTCTTTATTTTTTATTGTTGCTAAGACTCTTTATGATTTAGATAGTTTACTGGACTATGGTTCTAGAGTTATAACTTTCATTTATAGTATGTTGCTAGACTAGTATGGGTTTTTTTTATGTTAGTTTATTGTTAAAGTGTTGTTGATGGTTTTACGCCTTTTGGGTTGATTGTTTTAAAGGGACAACACCCTTGTTTTGCTACTTATCAATATAAAAAACATTCATTTATTTTTAGTCACAACTTCTATTTTTTATTTTTTATTTCCTCCTTGATTTGAGTGAAATCCTTTATAATACACATAATTCAAAAGGCAAATTTTTTCCAATTATATTCTTAGTTTATGTGTAATTATTTATCAAGTATTTCTTTTCTTTAGGTAGCATGACAAAACCAATGGAAAATTAATGCATATTTGGAATAAAGG
>MU226051.1:5002692-5021049 GCA_018584345.1 Thuja plicata | reverse complement strand
CCTCTACTTCTATTGAGGTGATAATGCATGATGCTTCTATATCACCTATGATCATTCTCTTCATTCTCCACCTCTATTCCTACAGATGTCGTAATGGTAATTACTGAAATATTGTAGGCAGTAATTATATGGAAAACAATCATAAGAATTTTTAGCACTCAGTTGTTGATGTTTTAATCTTTTAAGAAATGTTTTGAATGGAAATTTGATATCTACTTTCTGTGGACAGACTTCAGTTGCACAAAACACAGATGCAGAGCCAAAGTCCTTGGGAGGTAAAGGATAGAATTCAATGAAGAGGGTAAAAGGAAGTTTGGAAAAGCTTGAAATAGTTACAAGTAAAGGAGAGGGTGGAAAAGTAGCACCTACTACTGAAAATGGTGCCTTCTCACAAAGGTAGATATTCAAGGCTGCTAAATTTGATAAACTTATTAAATTTTAATAATCAGTGGGAAGGTGTAGGATGCTACTTAGATAAATCAGTTTCCGTTCTAGGAAACTCCCATTTTCTTACCTTCTTATGTTTATAACTTATATGGTAGTGATCTAAATAGAACTGCCAGTTTCAGTGGGGATAGTGGCAGTGAAGGTTCAAGTGAAGGTAGTGAGGAAGGCAATTCACTAAATGTAAGAAAATTTGTTCTGTATTTCTTGTACAAAAATGTATGGATGCTGATCTTATTATTTTCTCTCTTTTTTGGGTTACTTTTGCAAATACCCTTGTGTTGTTATGTATTATTTTACAAAGATGTTGTATTCTTTTCTGGATATGTTTCAGGGGTTGGAAACTGGGAGGAAAAGAAGCTTTGAATCACTAACCATGAATGGTATGCTTATTTCTAAATTTTATTTAATTATTTTATTTTAGGCACTTGATGTATTTTCACGAATCCTATGTACTTATCAGACAGTCACAGTCTTCTAGTTTTTGGATGAACTAATTTGCTAATACCAATTGTTTTACATTTATTTGGCCAACCGCTAATGAAATTATCCCAATAAAGCATATGAAATCATAGTTCCAAAATAAGTAAAGCCACAATTACTGAAAATAGTGACATTAGGACACTAAACTCTTAAAAACTCTAAAGCGACACTAAAAAAATACATGCGACGTCGAACCGTCAGAAATTGTCGATGGCTCGACGTCGCATGTATAGCAAATTTGTCACACGTCTGTCATAATTGCGACACTCAAACTGCGACGCCTAGGTGTCGTAATAGCGACATATAAAATGTAATGACAGCATAATAAACATTATAGCCAGCTTGTATTGCGACACCTAGACGTCGCTTTCTTCAGATGTGCGACAAATTTGCTATACATGCGACGTCAAGCTGTTGAAAATTGCCGACGGCTTGACGTTGCGTGTATAGAAAATTCGTCGGACATCTGAAAAAAGTGACAGTTAGGATGCGACGCCTACGTGTCGTAATAGCGACAGATCAAATGCGACACCTACGTGTCATAATAGCGACAGCTAAAATATGTAACGACGGCATGGTAACCATTATAGCTGACTCGTATTGTGACGGTTAGTACCATCACAATAATGACAGATGGTACATCCTTCGTTATTTTTGACACCAAAACTGCAACACTGGTCTCTGTCGCTAGGGCGACAGGACGATGTCAGAATAACGACACATAGACGTTGAAAAATGGTCCCAAATGTTCTAGTGGGAAGTAGTACTGAGAGGGGAGGGGTGAATCAGTACCTCTAAAACTTTTAACACCTTTCACAATTCATCATTAGTAATCATTCAATTCTGTATTACCAACCATTAATGTTATTCTTTCTTATGCATGTATTGTTTGTTCACAATCATTCATAGTTGTCAACAGTCATAGAAACATTCATGAAAATGATAAACACATAACACAAGATATGGTATCGCAGAAAACTCCTGTTAGGAAGTAAAAACTGTGGTGGGGATGGCACCCCACAAAACTTCACTATCTACAGAATGGAAGGGAGCCGGTTAAGGCTTACAATTTGATCACTTCTGATGATCTACCCTGTTAGGAGTATTAAGGTGGAGACTTGTTAAGATCTACTCTGTTAAGAGCTTTTGCAACACTGATTTAAGTGTGTACTCAGTTATGAGATTTACAATAGGATGGTTAAGCCCATCTTTCTTGAAAGGATTTCATTAGTGTACTACACTTGTTAGAATGAGTACAAATGTTGACCTGACTGTATGCAATCTACTATTGCTGATTTACAGATCCATTAAAGCTCTTACAATAATAATATCACCTTAAGTGATTGATGAATACCTTTTCTCTGCTTGTCGGTAGCCTCTATTCTATTCTTGAAAACTGATTTGATTCTATTTGTGTTCTTCTGGATGAATTCTCTGTCTGGTCTTTAGTTGCTCTCTGTGGCTACTATCTTCATTGATCAACAACTATTCATCAACAACTATTCTCAATGGATTGAGCACCTATTTATACAAGTATTTGACCTATCTTGGAATTCACGTTTTGCAATGTTAACTCTTAGATCCAAGGTTTACAACTTGACCTTGATTCTTTAGCTTGCATGTTTTAAAACAGTGAAACTAATTAAAACAATAATGAATACATTGCTTTCTCCGTACATAATGGATTTAAAAGCAAATCAAGAAGCTATAAATACAACTTCAGTGATTTATCTGACGTGGAAAGTCAGATCCACTTTTTGCGGGATGTAACTGACTGCCGGTTCTTGGTCGTCGGTTTGAACTTGCATTCTGTCGGCGTTCCTTGACTGAACTATTCATCGGGTTCCTTGTATCTGTCGGGTTCCTCTCTTTGTTGTTCCGTCGGGTAGCACTGTTGTTACTCGTCGGGTTTCTTTTACCTTTTTGTCATTGGATAACACTTAACAGTGTTTGTCAGTTGACCTTTGCGTCGGATAGTGTTGTATCCTGTCTGTCGGTGTAGAGTAAACCGATGGTGCAGATCATGTTTTTCTCTAAGTATACTAATGGCAAAATTTAATGCCTTCAACTTTCATACGAGATTGAGAAATAAGTTTTGCACAACTAAGTAACCAAAACTTTTAGCGGCCAAAAAATAAAGAGTTTTTTACAAGAGGATGACCTTATTTAAGGGACCAAAAGATTCCAAAATAGGAGTCCATTTTTGGGTGGAGATAGTGATGTAAGAAGAACAAATCTATGATTATTTGAATTGTTTGAGTGAATTGAGAGCCAAAACCAAGAGCTTGAAGCATAGCTAATATGAAGGGCCACTCTATGCAATCATAGGATTTAGCTCAACTTAGTCTATTTTGATGCACATGGAAGGATGCTAAGAATAGTAACTCATTCCATGCCTTGCCAAATTGTGATAACATTATCTAAGAATAAATTTGGATTTGATGAAATTGATCTGTTCTAGCCTGATAATTAGTGGTAGCATTGAATGAAGCTTGAGACTCATCACTTTGGTTATGATCTTACACATGAAACATTCAATAGAATGACGGGTCGCCAATTGTTGATATCCTCTAGATTGGGCCTACCTTAGGTATGAATTTAATATTGTATATGTCAGTGATATTACCGAACAACCTAGTTTTTATGGCTTGAGATATACAATGTTTAGGTTGTTACGAATCATATCCTTGAATGTTGAACTCATCAAAGCTAAGGGCTTTGTCATTGACCATAGAGAACATTGTTTCCTTAATATTACTCTAAGTGAGATGCTTGTTACAAAGAATCCATTAGGCATTGAAAAGATAACAAGGAACAACTACAAGACATTGTTGTACAAAAAGATATCTTGGAGGAGTAAGATCTCGAGTGACAAAATATTCTTATAGAGATGGAAAAAGGCCTAAAGATTATTAGGAAGCTCTTGAAGCAATTAATATCCTTCATGAATTCTCTTGATAACATGAGGTGTCTACAAGATCTTGAAGGATTGGAAATTTTCTATGGATGACCTATATCCAATTTTAAGCCAAAATAATTGAGCTTTGATTTGAGCACCATGAGTTGTGTAAAACATATATATTTTCTAATATTGTAGTTAGGCTAGTTGAAGCTAGGTGATGGAATCAAATAGATAAGCTTTAAGATTGGCATCAGTGAGGCAAAGCTCCCAAGTGGTGGCCTCATTTAAGTGACAATATGTTGTCCTAATTTTTACATACCTAAAATTTAAACTTGTGCATTCCAAGGGAACATTTTCTGAAATCCAAAAAGTGTTTTCATTCCTGCATAAAAGCTTATGCTATTGCAACCCTAAGCTTTGTTATGAAAGTCAAACTCCAAGTTCTACTCAATCAACCATCCTTAGCCTAGAGTTCAAATCTCAGAACTCAACTCACCCCAGTCAAAAGTTTTGAACGTTTTTCAAAAAGCTTTGAAAAGGGAAAATATTGAATTATTTGATAAAATAATTTTAATATTTCAAATTAATCAATTTAATATTTTTCCCTTTCACAAGATTGCAATTCGAATTTTTAGAAACACCCCATTTTTAAAGGCATTGGCTAAGCTCAAGACACAATGTACTAAAGACAAAAAAAAAATGTCAAACTTTTTTTTTTTCTAAATTCGCAAAAAACACAATGAATTTTTAGCAATTTTTTTAGTGGTTTTCGACCACAAAATATATAGACCATGAAGAAGAGATATTGAAAATGTTTTCAGATTTTGAAATTTGATCAATGATGCATTTTGTAGAAAGCTTATCTCCATTCATTTTTTAAAACTTAACCTTTAGGAAAATACCTGCGCAGATATGCATGCAAGATGTGAAACCATGGACAAAGCAACCGAAGTAGTTGATAAAATGTCCAAAAGAAATGTCACAGTTTGTAAATATGTATTTCTAAGTTCAAGAAGATGGTTTGCTGGGCACGTATGCAGACAGACAAAATGCTCACAGACAGTTCATGAATCATTTGACCAAATGCCTTAAACAGACCACATTTCATGGAATGCGTTCGTTGCTAAATATGTATACAAAATGGTGAAACACAGACAGGGCATGAGTACGCACAAAATGAATTTAGTGAGAAGGGATTTAACACTTTCAAGAAAATGTAATTAGCAGTTGTAAAGCCAAATTCTACCACAGAGTACAGAGATTGCAGGATTTGCATAAATTGTTATGTTGAAAAATATTTAGAAATTTCCAAGCAAATGCATTTGGCGAGTGTAAAGCTGATTCCTCGACCTCTGCCCTCATCTTCTTCATGTTTTGGGGATTTCTACAGATTATGAAAGTGCATCAAAGCATATTGGCATAGATTCTTGTCAGATCTTTACTTCCAAATACTCCCATGGATTACATATAGAATACGGAAGCATATATAAGGCAAGATGGAACAGGGTATGGACATCTATTAAAGTATAAAAGGTGGAGGATTTTTATCTGATGTTGTTGCAACTATATTGGCTGACATGCTTCAATGCACACGAAATGTTTGACAAAATGCCTCGAAGATACATCTTCTCAAGGAATGGAATGAAACGATTGCAGATAACATAGCTGGATTGTTTAACAAAATGCCTCAAAGAGAGGTCATTTCATCAAATGCAAGAGTGTAAGATTTGAGAAAAATCAGATTTATTGAAATAGGTTTTTTCTTTTTTTTTTAAGTATCAAGCAAATGCAATTGGCAGGTGTAAAACCGGCTTCCCCACTTTTACCAACATCCTTTGCATGTGTAGCACAAATAACAAGAGTAAACTGTTTGAGATGAATGCTGCAAAGATCTGTCATCTGGAGGAGTGAAATGAAATGAGAGAAGGATATGTGTTACAAGTGTGGTTGACGTTGCACCAAAAGATCGATCTGTCAATGTCCGACACAACCACTAGACTTATAGAATCCACAGGAGGCAGCTAGTCCCTTGTTACGAATCCCGATGGGAGCGCAGGCCATTTTCCAACAATATGCACTAAATGACTTGATGTTGGTTAAAAAAAAAATGGTGTGCACAATTATTCTAATCTATCACTATTAGGGATGGGGATATTATGCACTATTGTAAAGGTTTGCTGAAAGAAGGGATGCATACCAGTTTGGTTGAAGTGCATGTACTTAAAAGCTAAATTGCAATGATAGACAGAAAGGGCAAAGCTTACAATGGTCAATATTAAAGTTTAGAACCTTAGATTTTATATGTTTAACAAATATGAACTTCCATATATATTTGGGCCAATTGAGAAACATGGATGATCATAAGCATGTGCAAAGTTAGTATGTGTTCTCATTTCATAGTATGACAAAGAGGTTTTTAAGAGTTAGAGTCAGGTAAAGGGAAAGCAAAACATGTAACGAACCTACAAGTTCTATAGAGGAAAATGATGGTTATTAAATGCAAATGAAGAATACGTTTTTGAAGGTTAAATTGTTGGTGAAGAAATGATTCTTAGATCAAGAGAAGACTCAATAGCTACTTCATCAAGATCAATTATTTGATTTTTTTTTCAAAATGTATAAGTTTCATGTTATATTTTTGAAAATAGTGACTTTTGTCACTATTGGTCAAATTTAAGTAGTTGACTTTTTTTCGCAAAATTTATAAGGTTAATAACCCTGTTCAATTTGCACAAAAATAAATTAGTTACTAACCTGGAAAAGGAGGTAGTTATCCTATGAAGCCTATAAATACAAGGCTATTTTGTAATGTAAAAGGAGGGACTGTTACAAGGGAGAAACTTGGAGAAATTCTGACAGAAACTTTTGGTTTCACATTATGTATACAAGGGTTTGAGATTGTATAATCTCATAAATATAATAAAGAATGCATTTGTTCGTATGTTCTAAATGTTCTTCTGAGTTATAGTTGCTAACTTTATGTATGTTGAATTAGTGATTCTTTATGCATCTATGTGAATCATTATAATGTGTGAAGTTGATATAATAAACACAGTTAGTTTATGGTATCTTGATTTGGGTGTGTTAAAATAACCTATCTCCTTGTATGTTAAGATTTGCTTCATCATTGCATATTAAAACTAAACCCCTTTTGTAATGATTATCAGTCGTGAAATCCTATTTGGTGTTTGTATGCCTTCTGATAGGGTTTTTGTTATTCAACTTTCTTTAGTTTTTTTGTCTTGTATCCTTTTTGTACTTTCAAGTGAAAAGTACACAAAAATTACAAATACTCCTATCATACGAAGGAGCTGCTCCTCTCAAACGTAGAAGAAGATTGTGATCTGATAACAATCTCTCCAACCATTGGCATGATTGTCACTGCTCCTTGGACAAAGAGAGTCAGTTTCAAAGGTGAATTCATGGTGACAAACCTGTTTACATACCCAATAAAAATAAAAATGAGATAATTGGCACTCATAAAGAAATTGGGATGTGTAGATTATGGCATCATTCCACTAAATTATCCACGCGATATCATGTGAAAGACATGGCACCAAATTCAAAACACATTGGATATATGGTTTCAAGGGTGCGAGGCTAAAAAGAGGCATTTTGAGAAAGAACATTCCTCTTCATAACTTTGGGAATTTAAAGTTTGCCATTCAATGTAGTATCATATGGAAAAGCGGTTAAATAAGATGATATCCACTAATGGTTCAACATGCAAAGAATAAAAAAAGTAAATGATTGAGCTGAAATCATGGCTCGAGTTAGCCATTTGAAAACCCTATCAAGATCAACCAACAAGTTGCTCCATGTATACCAAGTTGCATGATCATGACAATGGTCAAAGTTGGGGTTACAAAGATCCAATTTATTATGCATAAAAAAACCAAGCCTCTCTCGTGCTATCTATCAAACTGTGGAATAGGAAGGACAACATCTAGAGGTGGATCACGTGATTTACCTCATGAAGATCTTCGAGATGAACTTATTGAGATGGTCTTCATATAAACTGATTGACCTTCGAGATGAACTTATTGAGATGGTCTTCATATAAACTTATTGAGATGTTTGAGTGGGGGAGCCATTAATAGTCACCATAAAACTTTGAACTCTAGTAGTAGCATTTGTAGAGGAATCAAAGGTTGAGGCTATATAAAGGGGTGGAAAAATGCGCTCAGGCCTAGCAAATGAAAAGGACTGCAATAGATGCAAGGAAATGCTAGAAGGATCCTCCAGAATACTACAATATGACATGCATTCAACAAAACCAATAAACCTTAATAGAGCCCAGAAACCTTTCACTGTTACGATTGGATTTGTTATTTTTTCTTGTGATATTATTTTGAAAAATGAAAAATATATTATTTTGCTTCAAGAATCAATGTTGTTGATATATGTTCGAAATGCACATCATATGACATATTTGTAAGTGCATTTGAGCTTTTTCATAAATGGAATTGAATTGTTTGCGAGTTGCTGAGTTTTGTCGAGGAGCCAAGTCCATTCTCATAAGCTTAGGTTATTGCTTAGCTTACAAATTGCAACAAAAAAGTAAACCAAACTTTCATTTGGTGATTCTCATAGATTCTCATACGCTTTCGAATTGCCTATTATTTTTTTCTATTTTACAAATTACAGCCAAAAAATGTAAAGTAAACATTATTGACCAAAAATAGAGCATGGAGAATTCTTGCAGTCAAAGTTGACAGATACAATTGATGAATCTGCTCAGACATGGTGCCACATCAGAGGTTTGTTGGCCACCTAAAGAAATGCCATCATCAATTTTGGGATTAAAAAAGGCTGGACTTTTGTACTTTCTTTTCCAGATTTTGGGTGCTTTCTTACTGGTAAAGAAAATTACTCAAAAAGAAAGCTTTTTAGAATGGGAGATCTTGTTTATCAGTTGAGTTACTTATCTTCACTATGTGTTTTGCTGATTTGCATCCATTGTTTTCACATGTCTTTTGAATCAGCTCTCAGAGTGCATTGTTGAAGTGGTTGCAGTAGAAATTTCATCCATTTTTCCGGAGGGATATTCCCTTTAAGCCTTTGTTCTCATGAAGTGTATGCTGAAAACCATTTTGTGGTTTCATCTTTAGCGTCTGTCATTGGTGATGTGGCTCTGTTTTACATTTATATATGCTTAACAGTGACTGTAGTAACTCCCCTGTAGATATTATGTTTTCTTAAATCTGATTTTGTTATGCTAATGTTATATTATTCCAATTATTCTTCTGAGTTTGCTAAGTACTTAGCTTGATTATAGCTGTGTTTGCTAAAACCTTTGACAATTTTTGAAGTCACATGCTAGGAGTTTGAAAGCTGAAATTATTGGAAATGAAGTTTTGGGATCATATCTCAAAAAGCAAGTGACAATGAACCTTCATATCCTCTCCATTTATTCAGTCATTGCAGGTTTAGAAACATTTTGCTATGGTGGTGTGGATATTTTCTGCTTCTTTTTTCTTTTCAATTTTTGACTTACAAAAATATTTGTTTTTATTATTTAGGGGAAGCATTTATGTAACATCTATTCTTTATTTTAGATGTATCCCCTATTCATTGATCAAACTCTTGCAAGACACATATTGTTTGGTTAATGGAATAATTGAAATTCTTTGCTTCACTTTTCATTTATCAAAGTTGAGACTCAAACCTACAAACACATTAGATCAGCAAAGACACAAATGTGTGATCAAAATTATTCAGAAGAAGTTTGAACCTTGAGTGTCACAACACCACCACCACTATTTAACGAACATGCTATAGAATGAAATCCCCTTTGCTCCGATATTTATAAAGGTCCCCTTCCTCAAGCAGTTCTTCCAATGCCATGAGTAAGTCTGTCTTAAAAAAGGAGATTCCATGTCAATTAATCAAGTGTTTATCCTTTGTCTCTAAGACAATTTCCAGAAGTTGGCAATGCACCTTATATATTGTTTGCAGCATCGGAAGAGATTCTTGTTTGTTTATTAATATTCCAATATCAATCATTGTGGTCACAGTTCATCTCGTTAACATTCACTTCGTTAACATTTACTGAAATGATATTCTCTTGCACTCTCTTTCATTCTGATGATGGATCACAGAGTGTGATCTGAAACGTTGATGTCAGAAATAACTACACAATCAAATCCAGAAGTTGTTGCTTGCAATTCTAATAGATTGTGGAAATTTGATTACATTAAATGCATATATGCTGTTATTTTTCAGTGTAAATTTATTCATTGAAAATGTTAATTTTTTTTATGTATCAGGATTCAAATGTTTAATTGTTTAATATACTCTACTATTTCTAAAAGTTTAAAGCTGAACTGCATTTGATTCTTTCTAATAACAAAATAATAGGAGATCTGAAGCAATTGTACAAACTCTCAGAGAAACAGAGGTTGATTACGATGAAAAGAATTATGAAAACAAAATTTGCACCATTTGAATCCACAAACATCACAAACATCATGTATTTAAAATAGATCTGCTTGTATACAAGACTGAAGTAAAAAATTAGGTAGATTTCTTAAATCTACAGTACTGCCATGTTTTTTTTTTATCCATAAGAGGCCGAAGCCGAGTGAAATATATTAATAATAATAAGTAAGCATAACATAAGTTCAAAGTTCTGAACCAAAACCTACAAACCGAAGATTCTAACAGCAAAATGAGCACCTAAGGCTCAAATCGAGAGTTAACCAGATAACTAGAACTATGAAATATCTAGAACTTAAGCTAACCATAGAAAAATATTCACAAAGAAGCCCCAGAGGACTTAGCTCAGGGCATCAGTCTGAAGCCGAGGCGAAGTCATTTTCTGTACTCCCTGCAGAGTTATCGGATCCTGAACCCCCGCGCTTGTCTGAGAGATCGCTGTCCCCTCCTTGTTCCTCATCCTCATCATCCTCCTCTTTGAAATATTTTTAAAATTTTTAAATATAGAGAGCACTGAACTGACTGTATTGTTACATTAGAGGCCTATGACAGCACTCATCTTGCATTTATGAAACTGTTTTTTTTTTTTAAATCTTTAATACAGCTCAACTACATCTTAACATTTTTTAGAGGTTACTTCTTTCTTTGCTTTGTGATTCATATTTCATAAATTAACAGTCTCCTGGATTGGACTTTTATTTGAAGGTATGCAGCTGTTTTTGCAGCTTTTGTTTTAGCAATTGGTGCCTCAGTTGGTATGGTTTTGAATCGAATCTTTTTGCTTACCTTACAACTTCATTTGAGGTAAACCTTCATTATCTATCTAATGAGTCTTATGAAATTCATTGCATAGAGTATAAGATTTGTAAACAGGGCATGACTCCCAAATAGTTTTTTGAAGCTAGCTTATGGTGGTGAGTGGAAGGATATGTTATGGCTATTGAATTGTACTGCATTTCTAATGATTACAATGCCTTGAAAAGGAAATTGATATTTTGGGCCATAGTTATTGCTAGTTAAAGGTATGCATGTTTATTTGCTTGTAACTGGCAAAGAGTTTCATATACCGAGCAGTATGCCTTCCATTTTGTGCACAATATGTAATATTTGATGCATTTTGAAACAGAGCATTTGTCTAGTTTGTAATGCTATTGTTACCTTACCATTGAATATGTTTCTAATACTGAATGAATCTTATCTTCCTTGAACATTCTCTGTATCTAATAACTTGGCAATTTTTCCTTCAGCAATTTTCAGCATTCTTATAAGGAAGTTGCATATCATGTCTTCCTGTTTTTATGTCATTCGATTGTTTTTAATGTCTTGCCTCTTTTCCAATTGATTTTATGATTGGTTTTATGTCTAGCTGTGTTTTCATTATAGGGAGCTTCTAAACTCTTGTAAAGGGCCTTTTTTCTAGTATTTAATGTATAGTTGTACATTTAACGTTCTTTAATCTCTATAACATGTCAGCAATTGATTCTTGATATTTTATATTATTATGTGTTACTATTTATTTATTGAAATTTCATACTTGGTGGTTATAAAAAAATTTCTAATATCTGTTTTGGTTTGTCACATTTATAATTCGAAGCTATTTTTAACATAATGTATTATCTTTGTAATGTTATGCATTAAGAATGTCTGTTATCCTATTTTTCAAACATGGGCCAAAAATTTCCCAATCAATCCATACACATGATTTCTTTCTGAGTCAACTAATATCTGTGTATCTCAAATTCGTGAGTGTTGTGCTCACATATGTTCAGTATTAAAACCTTCAAGTTATCACTAGTTAGGATGACATCCTTTGTTCTTGAAGGATGAGACAACATATATGCGAAGGTGCAAAAAGCGAAAGATGCTGACAACATTTGTCGAACCAATTCATAAAGCACAAACAAATCCTTTCTCACTGACATGCAAGTAATGTACAAATGTTGTTGGCTTCAATACGAGTGAATAAGGTGATATGTGTTGTAGGTGCTCTTATAGACGTACATGCCAAATATGGAAGCATAGACAAGGGACGTGAATATAAATAGTTTGTGCCATCCTCAAAGTCATCCCAAAATGGGAGCTTTCTGTGTGGAATAACACAGATTTTTGTCAAGTATGATAATTGGAATGCTCTAAATGACATGCATAATGTCGAGGCATAGACAGGGCACTGTAACTGTCTTGCAAACAAGATTATCTCATTTGTAGAAAATGTACTTTGTTGATGTTGGGATTGTGAAGCCCAACAGCCACATGACTTTTTATTTTCTCTTTTTTTCTGTTTTTCTACTTGTATATGTTTCTATAAATGGTTGTGCTCATGCTATGGATGATTTATTGGTTAAAATGATAATAAAGATATTTTCTGCTTGAGAGTGGACGTAAGCAACTGCCCAACCACTATAATTTGTTGTGTTGTGTTTTGTCTTTATTTTTATTGCTGTTTTAAGTATGTTCATGTTTTATATCTACTTGTTTATAACTTACATTTGGTATCAGAGCTTGGTTAAATCCAAGGAGCAGATATGGAAGACGCTGAGGTTTTTTATTTTAACTACAACAAATGCTTGGGTGTTTGATACAGGGGCAACATTTCACACTACTTCACATAAGGAGTTTTTCAAAACTTTTCAAAGCAGTAATTTTGGTAAGGTATCTCTTGTCGATGATAAATCTCTACAAATTGTTGGAAAAGGAGATGTTCTGTTGAAATTAACGGACGAAAATAGCCGGCTGCTATGAGATGTCCGGTATGTTCCTCAACTAAAAAATAATTCAATTTTAATTGGGCAATTGTTCTCTCAAGGATTTATTGTCAGGTTGGAATCTAATAAATGGAAGGTCACTAATGGGTCTTTAGTAATTGCAAAAGGAAGCAAATTAGGTACTTTATATCTGGTAGAAACTCTCAATGAAGTGAGATCTATTCACAATAGTAACGCAGAGCTTTTGCACAAGAATTCTCATAGTCTGCAATAACAAGAAGTTAAAGAAGAGCAGCTGAAACAAACGGTGAAAAGTTGGGAGATAGACATTAAAAATTATGATTTTGAAAATCAAAATTGTAATTCTACATATAAAAAATTAAAAAAAGTAGTATCTATTGTTGAATGTGAAGTTTCACCAATGGAAATAGATGAGGTTCTTGATGATTACTTCACCATTGAAATCGTTGAAATGGAAATGGAAATAGAAATAGATTATATGGATCAAACAACAATATAGAGCTCTGTTCTGAATATAATGACCAGAAGCTTGAGATTTTAAATGAGTCTAATTTGCAGACTAGTTTTGTTGAAGGAAATGAAAAATTGAATATGGTGGACAGAAGTTGGGCTTTAAATCATCTTAATTTACAACCCAATTCTATAGAGAACACAGGAGCAACAAGAGAGCAGCAGATCAATTAGGACCATAGAGGGCAGAGGAGAGAAATGGCACTACGACCGTGGGAGCCGGACATAGCAGTGGATGCATGCGTGGCACCCCATGCAGTGGTGTGAGGGCAAGTGGAGGTGAAGGACAAATCCTCCATCTGGTATGACTCTATTCTTCGCAGCGACCTCTACAAATGTTTTGTGGGCTTCTGCTCCTGTGTTCAGGAAAAGTGTGTTCTTCATGTTTCTTTGTCTTCGCTAACAAGCCTTCCTGCGGAGATGTTGAGGTTGAATGCCAAGAGGCATCATGTGGAAGATGAACAAGTTTTGCAGATAAAGGGAGAGAAAATGAAAGAAGAGCTGCACAATAATGATATATATCACAGCATGGAACGATAGTCCAAGAGCTTCGCCCACTGTTTCTAGCTATCAAAAAATGACAAGATGTATGATGGCCAAGAAAGTCTGTGGGAACAAAAACCTGTGATGAAACAGGCCCGACTTACAACAATGTCTTGCAAACTAAATGAACACGGAGCTAAAGAGTATGTGAGAAAGGCCAAGAGAATGAGTGTATGGATGGACCACATATTCTAGAACATCGAGAAGGAGACGACTTATCATCACACCATTTTTTGAGAGCCGAGGTTTTTCTTCTTCTTATTAAGAAAAATGTGCACTCCAATAAAATTGCTCTGCATCACTTGGAGATGTTTGGAAGCATGATAGACTCCAATGATGTGTCTATAGAAAATAGGGAAGAGGACCAAAAATCGCGCCTTATGGGGCTTATTGGGCCGCCCAATATTGGAAAGTCAACCTTGACGGATTTCGTGGCTGAAGAAAAGGTTCCTGTAGTTTCAAATGGTGAGGATATCAGCTAGAGGGAAGCAACTAAGTGTTTGTCTCCTATGATAACATCTCATCCAGAAATACTATTAAAGCTACATGAGGAGGCTTGTCCAAGGCTGATAGAAAGGCTCAAAGAGCAAGAGGAAAATGCTAGAAATGACCCCATGTTGGAAGACCAAGCTTTGGTGTTGAACAACAGAGGCCCAAATCCGGGAGATATGAAGGTGTAGAAGAAATGTACAAGAAGGTGCATGCTGCCATCAGGGCAGATCATCTTTGAAACATACAGAGAAACATGTTCCTAAGAAGCAAAAGCCCTATAGCTTGAGGAAACTGACCTACGAGGAAAGGAAGGCTAAATTGAGTGCTCGCTTGCATGTTTTCACTGTTGTTGACGATAAGGAAGAGTCAAATCTAGAGTTGGCATGGAAAAATCTTGAAATTGCTAGAGTAATTATGGATAAACAGGACAATACCATTGAAAAGGTAGATGTTGTAAGTGTTTTGGGGGATGTTTCTCTAGAAAGAGAGGATTTTTCAAACTTTGCAGCTGATAACTTGAGAGCTCTGTCTATTCTAGAAAATATGGACATTGAGCAGAACATTACGGTCACTGGGTCAGATTTTGTGAAGCAAAAAGGTGATAAATGGCTTGAAAAGAAGCCTGAAGATTTGGTCTTGTTCGGTTTCTTTTGTCTTTTGTTATTGTCAATGGGGCAGATTGAAGAACTCATCTTGGGGCTCGAAGGCAGTTGGAAAAGTATTCTGAGTTCGAAGCCCATGATCGTGTGGCCAGATATTGAGAACGAACAGAAGTTCAATGCTCATGTCCTAGTCCAGGAAATGAAGATTGGACTGGTCACCAGATGGGAAGTGGTACGATGTGTTATAGAGAAGGGGAGCACAATTATAGGTGATAATGTTGTGTTTACATTCAAAAATTCTTTTGTGAATGGAGAAGCATATTTTGAACCTGTATTATGTAGTGTTCCTGATCATGAATTTATGGGTGAGTTTGCATCTGTAAAAGTTGTAATGGAAGACATTCTGATGTTAGATTGTATTCAGTTTGACAGAATTTGGAGAAGGCTCATTCAGAGTGTTCTTGAACAGAGTTTGGCACAATTAAAGTCTTCTCAAGGTCTGGTTACAATCTGACATTAAAGATGGAAAAGCAGGGATGGACCATGTTCATGGCTGTACCGGTTGGACTTCAAGTGGGTGATTGTTGGGATTGTGAAGCCCGACGGTCACATGACCTTTCGTCTTCTCCCTTCTCCTGCTTTGCTAGTTGTATATGTTTCTACAAATGGATGTGTTCATGGCGTGGATGATTTATTGGTTAAAACGATAATAAAGATATTCCCTGCTTGAGAGTGGATGTAGGTAACTGTCAAACCGCTATAATTTGTTGTGTTGTGTTTTGTCTTTATTTTTATTGTCGTCTTAAGTATGCTCATGTTTTAAATCTGCTCGTTTATAACTTACAATTGAAAAGACTTTAGTAACTTTCTAGTAAATACAAATGGCTTAAAGATAGATATCTACAACCTATGCCACCATCCTCATTGCTTGTGCATAATGGGAGCTTTGGAACAAGTTGTGGACATTCATCAAAGCATCCAAATCGAGGGAGTTTGTCAGATATTATAAGTGGAAATGCTATTGTAGATATGCATTCAAAACATGGTGTCAAGCAAATTTTAGAACCAAAGACAATGCAGTAGAGTTGTTTGATCAAAAATCCTGATCAAGATATAGCATCACAGTGAATAAAATGGAATGATAATCGAATGTGCACAAAAATGCATTCGTTGAAAATAATTTTCAAAACTAGTATGTAGAAGAGAGTTATACAGTCTTCTATGGCATCATCTCCATCTTTGTTTATAGATGCTCAGAGTGGGCCCGCCTATGGCACATGGTATTCACTAAAGGGGTAATACAATATCACGTACGTTCATATTTAGGGGTTTAAAATGGGTTAAAAAAGGGAGTAATATATAGCCCAAATAGGGGGGAGGGGGATTTTTTGGGAGTGGGGGTGAGGGTTTATATAGGAAAATATTTATGGGGAGTATTGGAGGGGTATTGGAGGGGGGTGACAAAAAAGGAGTTTGGGGCAATATTTTTTGAAAATAGGGAGGTTCTTTAGTATGCCACAAATGCACGCGCTATGATTCAGGTCCACTAAGTGATGCCCCCGTGGCCCATGGACTGAGAAGACGTTGACAACACATGTCAAGGGTTTGAAACAAATTCTCATGGAATGTACAACTTACATGATACATGACCATTGATGAATTTTTCTGTAATATTGGCACATAAATTTATACCTCTAGAATTTAAGAAAGCCTACAATTTATCTCTTCAAGGCATCGTGAGGAAAGTAAAATTTTCTATCAAACATCATGACCTTTCAAAAATATCTAAGATCAAGGTAAAAGATTGTGAAGTGAGATTGTTTTCAAGCATGGTTAAGAGTTTTGGAAGGTTGGAAAGAGAATTTAGTGATATTATTTATATCCATAGTTGATGTATTAATTTATAATGGGCGAACCCATAATAGTGGGTTACACTTTTTAGCCAACTTTGACACTCAAATGATTATTTTGAGAAAAATCTTCACATTTAGACACCTATTATTGCTAACTGTAAGGAATTTGAAGATGATGTGAACTAGTGATTTGTGGCATTTTGTGTCTAGATTCTAAATATTTGTTTAAAATTTTTTTATAATCAATTTGTTTCCATTTTTCTATCTCATTCAAAAACTAGTTTTTAATAGTAAACAACATTTTTAAAGAGTGACATTCGTTTGGTCAAGCATAACATTTTTTCTAAAACAGATATGAATGTGATTCTTTCAAATTTAGTTTTTTAACATCCATATCTTATGTTTAAAATTGGTTTCATAACTTTATCCTTGGTATTTCATATTTTATTGAGGTTTGAAGTTGAGTTAAGTGTAATTTTGACATATGTTTATTTGGTCATTGTAACTTGTTGTGTACGTGTCCATTTTTTTTTGTTAGAAAGAGGACTTCAATACCTACTACGTAGATGTTTTTCATAAAAAAATCACTTGTTTACTATTTTTCCATAAGTGTTGAACACAAAGGTTGATGTTTGGTAAGAAACCTACGTTTAATTAATCTAAAAAGGTTCATAATAAATTCAATATATTAAAATAATGATCATTGGAAAGCTCATTTCAAGTAATACTATCATGCATTTGGGTTTGTCAATATTGTTCCATTTGAGCTTCAAAGGCCAGAAAACTGCAGAAAATGGGAGAGCTTGGAGGGTAGATTTTTGACAGGGGGTTTTGGTAAGACAAAATTTTGATCGAAACTAAGGACTTTCGATTGAAACCACTTTTAATCGAAAGGTAGCGAGCCAAATTTTAATATCCTAAACACTTTCGATTGAATATAGTGGCCGAATTTTGATAGAAACCCCTATCAACCATTTTTTTTTTGCTATTAACAATTCCATATAAATAAAGATGTTTTTTTTTCATTTTTTAAATATCAAATTTGAAGGATAATTCTCATTTTCACAAGGAAGACATTTTGAAGTGAATTTTGTTTCTGTGGAATTTTCAAAGACCATTTTTTCAAAGGAAAGAGATGGGAAATCAAAGGGCAAGGGTACATAAGGGTGTGCAAAATTATTCACTTGAAATGGGACAAAGACGCCTTGTACAAGAATTGACAAGATATCATAGGAAGAAATCATCTCTCTCTCTCTCTCTCTCTCTCTCTCTCTCTCTCTCTAAGTATTCTTAGGTTCAATTTATATATATCTCAATTGTGATCTTTGTTGTAAATTTTATTTGGTATGTAGAGCACGCTCAAC
>MU226051.1:4954106-4991215 GCA_018584345.1 Thuja plicata | reverse complement strand
CAAACTTTTTCTTATCACCGGTCATATGATGAGTGCAGCCACTATCTATGATCCAAACATCATTTTTGCTAATTTTAGATATGAGAGATGTTTCTACATACCTTTCTTCATCATCATCTGAATCATCTTTTATAGCCACAAACACCATCTCGATGTCTTCATCAGATTCGGTGTCAGTATTATCTTCCTTGCATTTTGCTAGGTAGCTGACCTTCTTTCCTTTTTCCTTGTAGTCTCGGGTATCTCTTCTTTCTGATTATTGGTAGCTTCTGTAATCACCTTTGTCATACTTATTCTCAAAAGATCTGTCATTACTTCTGTCATCTTTTCTTATGTTAGTACATCTTGCAGCAAAGTGTCCAATCTCTTTGCAATTAAAACAAACAAGTGGTAATTTACCTTTGTATTTACTTTTGCCTCTCTGCATTCTTCTGGCCATAAGTGCTTCAATTTCATCAAGATCATCTTCTTCGTTTTCACTATCACTATGTTTTCTCATAGTGTTTTTGTGACTTGATTTACTTATTCTCATAGAAGTTTTGAATGCAGAATCTATGTTTGGTAAGACACTATTATCAAAGTTATTCATCTCAAATGAAATTAGTCTTCCAATTAAACTATCTAGAGTAACATTGCTATTTGCTACTGCTCTCATTTCTTGAATGGAAGATACTCTAATAGCATAAGTAGGCAGTAAAGTTCTTAGAATTTTACTTACCACTGTATCTTCTTCTAGTACACCTCCAACTCCTTGGATAGCATTGACTACCTCTTTAATTCTTGTGCTTTATTGAGTGATGTTTTCTCCTTCTTTCATTTTGAGATCATCAAAATTTTCTCTAAGGATTTCTTCCTTGGCTCTCAAAACATTTTTTTCACCACCATGTACAAGCTTCAATTTGTCCCACATCTGCTTTTCATTTTTTCATTCTTTGACATCTTCAAATTTAGCACCGGAGAGTGAGGAAGCAAACTCTATCATCATACAGTTATGTTCATGCTTCTCTCTCATTTTTCCAACTATTGGTGCTCCTTTGGGCAACACATATTCGGTTTCTAGGAATTTAGTAACATCATTACCAATACCTGATAAGTGGAGTCTTATCCTGCTCTGCCATGAAGTAAATTTGTCTTTGTTCAACTTGGGCACATCTTGTCTGTTCATCTTATGATCTTTGGCTTAGGTCTTGAAACCTTCCTTCTAAGCACACAAGCTCTGATACCAATTGTTAGTAATAACTAAGAGGGGGGGGGGTGAATCAATGGCCTCAGATTTTAATCCTTAAATCAACCCTTTAACTCTTTATAACCACTAATTATTTCTCAAGTTATCTTTTGTCCTACAAGATGAATGCCTTGAATAACTTATATATCAATTTACTACTTGCCAGATTGCTCCGTTAAACCTTCTTCTTAATGTTTACCGATAAATAGTCATCTCGTTACCAAAATACAGTAAATATGCAGAGTATACCGATATATCCAGAATGAATTATGTAAGATGCAAAATAGTAAAGAAATGCATCATACACACATATAACACATGGATTTTAACGTGGAAACCCTGTTAAGGGAAAAACCACTGGGACCGATACCCCAAATTTTCACTCTTCTGAAGTGAGCCCTGTTAGGAGCCAAACCTGTTAAAGGTTACAAACACACTGTTAGGTGTGACCTTGTTAGAGGATTTTACACATATAGGTTGTCACTTAGTATCGGGCATCTAATGCTATCATCCTTGAATCAGCCTCTCTCTTAGACTGTCAATAGGCATCGGGCATATCCAATGCTACTTTCACGAATCAACCTTTTTGACACTCCTTGGGATGTACCTCAATATATAGAAGACTGTTAAGTCCTGCTCTATTAAGAGACTTGATGCTTCAATGGTTAAACTGAAACAATATGACCTGTTTCTATTGCAACTTGAATTGCATATTTTCAGATCTATTTAAGTACATTACCTCTCTGATCAATGTATCAATTCAATTCTTTCGTGCTCCACACTTTCTTCTCTATAATGTTGTGCTCACTATTCGTCGGTGTCTATAGAATTCCTTAGCTCTCCTTCAGCTTGATTGATCAGTACTACATGAAGTTGTTCTTCATCAGTTTCTCTTCAACATCCTCTTTTCATTCACTCCCCTTAATCCCTTTTTCATGAATGTGATATCGAAAATGAATTAAACTTGTCTCTTATATAGATATGATATTCATTGTTTCTTAATTCTTGATTCTTGGCATGAAAAACAATCCAGCCAATTAGATTTAAAGCATAACTCCTGATTTGTCTTGTAGTTATCTTTATGCCAACTGTAAAAATCATCTTTAAATCAATCACTTAACTCTGGTCGAATAAAACAAAGAAAACAACCAGTTAAGTCTATCTTTAGCTCTTGCCAGCTAGATATTTTCTCATTTTCTGAACTCTCTGTTCTGTCGGTCAACTCTATAGTTAGTCATCGATGACAACTAACAGTTCCATTGATGTGACTCCAATTAGCTTTGGGATCTCCATCCGTTGGGCATCATTGGATTTTTACTCATCGGGCAACTCTATTTTCTATTCGTCAGGCATCCTGTGGTTTTGCTTCATCAGGCAACACTATCTTCTGCTCATCAGGTATCACTGTGACTTTTCTTCTTTTCCTTTTCTGATAGTGTGCACTACGTCGGTGTTGTTTGTCACTTAGTGAATACTTGAATTTTATGCATTGTTGAAAGCATAACCTTTGTTCTATTGATTCTCTGAAGTCTTTGGAATTATGTACATGACCGTACAGATGATATCAAGTTGACATCAATGACAATACAAACCATTAACTGATTTAATGCCTTGCATTATCTTCAAATTAACATTATCAAACATTCAATCAGTTATATGTCATCAATATATATATATATATATATATATATAACATCAAACAACACACATGTCATTTACATATATAAAGGAGATCATGTCAAATGTACATGTATAACATCAAACAACGTGTCAAACATATAAATTAGATCATCATTTATGTATATAGATCATCAAACATGTCAAACATATATTAAATAGATGTATCGATCCTTTCTCTAGAGAAAGTGATATATATGTACAAACATTAAATATATAAATTATAATCATTTCAAAGAAATTAAATCTGTATATAAATTTAAAACTCACCTGTCCATTGGTGGTCACATCATTATTTGAGTCACACTAACGTACACGATTAGACCTCAAGGCAAGAGTAACAAGAGGCATCTCCACACATACACACACACACACACACACATATATATATATGATCATTTTAATTTAGTTAAAAAAATAAAATTTAAATTATAAATTTTAGAAATTTGCATCATGAGCATGATGTTAAAAATAAAATTTACCTATGTAGAAGGCGACACTTGATAGTACTTGGACTCTCTATCTGTGACTGTGTCCACTAAAATATCAAGATGCTTCTTGGTCTCATCCAGGTTCAAATCTACATCTACAACATGAGTGGTCATCATGTGTCCCAATAATGATGAATGCAACAGACCATGCAACTCAGATGGTATGGAAGTGGACTGTGAATGTGCCAACAAATCCATGCAACTTTTCATCATCATGTTGAAGTCAGCATACTCAAGGCCAAGATTAGATGTCTTATGTGTTACACTTTCTAAAGGGTTTGTACCTTGTGCCTTTCCCTTTGCAGTAACAAAATGGACTGTAGGTGGATCCTGATGAGCACTATTGCTGGGGCCACGTTCTAGATGATAAGAATGATGAGACCCAACATATAGCTCATGGAATCTTATGGAACCAACACAACCTCTGACATCCACTATAGGGATATGATGCTCTACTAAAATAAATGCATATGCATCCAAAATATCCTCAGCTAAATTAGCCATAGTAATACGTGCCATGTCTCTTGTAAGACCCTCCAGGATAGCAAGTGAAGGGATGCCCGCTGCATCATAAGGATAATCTAAGGTAATGCTAGAGTGTGCTCCACATAAAGATCTAGAGCATCAATAACTCATCAAATACTGGCTAAATCGATCACTAGATATCAAAGTAGCCACAACTCTGCAATGTCACCAACTCTATCAATGGCTCCTCAAAGTTGGGTGCTATGAAAAACCTTGTCTGCAACAGAACCTAACAAAGGGGCAATAGCAGGTACCCTCTAACCAACAATGACCCTATGTGTTGGAAGTTGCCGACCTACTCGATGATAAGCATCTCTATCAACAATCCTAGCACAATCGTGTCCCAGATATGGTAGAAAATCAATGTAGTTGACATCCTTTCCCAAACAAACCTCAACATGCAATTGTTGTACAAAATAGAGTGGAATTTGGTTATTATTTGGATAATGACCATGCATACCAAGAAAGTGTGGGTATATCAAAGAAGCCATCACAAGATCCTCGCATCCAATGACTTGATATCCCTTCACCAATTCTTTTCCTAAGTATGATGGAAAATATTTCTCTTTCAGAGTTTCCTTGGGAACTAAACCCTGAACCTCATTCAGTGACAAACCATTACAAACCTCTTTATGCTTCTTGGAAATAATAGCCTCTATAGCATTGTAATAAATAAGAATTGGTGCCCTTAATGTCATTTTTTATATTCACAAGGTTGCACCAAGAATAGTCTGACAAGTGTTCCTATAAACACTTGTGTTACTAGCATTATTTATTGAGGCTCTCAATTTCTCTATCTTATGGTTTGTTCGTGAAAACATTTCTTGTGGGGGCATTGGCTCATTTTCCATGATATATATATATATATATATGTGTGTGTGTGTGTGTGTGTGTGTGTGTGTGTGTGACGTCTAAAATTTGTTCCTATTAATTAAATTTATTTTAATTAATAATCCCTACAACACTATGATTAATTTTAACTAATTAATTATCTTTGTTATAGTCCTCTACCCATTTAATTAAGTTTGGTTCATTACCAAAGGTATTTGAACTTAATTTATACCCCCTCTTTAATGTAGTAAATTTAATTTTGGATCAAGGTTGAGGGCTTGGTTGAGGTGGCACCTATGTGGTATACACATAGGAGCCACATAAGGGACACACAAGCCTGGAAGGGATGACCATGCAAAAATCAACTTGGGACAATATGGGTATTTAAGGTTGAAGGGCCCAAGGTTTCTCACACATGTGTGAGCAACCTTGGAGAAAGGAGTGGGGGACAAGAGTGAAAGAACATTTAAGGAAGTTTGGTGGCTTCCTTGGGAGGAGTTGCAACTGATTAGGGGCTAATGAGGTTAGGAATCACTTTTTAAGTGTGATTAGAGGGAGATTAGCATTAGAGATAGGTTTAGAGGGTGAGGCGATGGGTGTAGGGTAGGATCTAGCTTTAGATTAGTATTTAAATAGAATTAATTAATTTAAACCTAGTTTAGAACCAAGTGGGATATTGTGAAGAATAAATAAATTAGGAATTTATTTAAATAGGATTTATGGAGGGCCAAGTAATAAATTAAATTTACTACTTTAGAGAGGGGGTATTCAAATTCAATTCAAATACCTTAGGTAATGAACCCAACTTAATTAAATAAATTTAATTAAATGGGTAGAGGACTATAACAAAGATAATTAATTAATTAAAATTAATTATAGTGTTGGAGGGATTATGAATTAAAATAAATTTAATTAATAGGAACAAATTTTAGATGTTGTGTGTGTGTGTGTGTGTGTGTGTGTGTGTGTGTGTGACGTCTAAAATTTATTCCTATTAATTAAATTTATTTTAATTAATAATCCCTGCAATACTATAATTAGTTATCTTTGTTATAGTCCTCTACCCATTTAATTAATTTTATTTAATTAATTTGGGCTCATTACCTAAGGTATTTGAATTTAATTTAAATACCCCCCTCTCTAATGTAGTAAATTTAATTTATTACATGGTCCTCCATAAATCCTATTTAAATAAATTCCTAATTTATTTATTCCTCACAATATCCCACTTGCTTCTAAACTAGGTTTTAATTAATTAATTTTATTTAAATCCTAATCTAAAGCTAGATCCTAACCTACACCCATCACCTCACCCTCTAAACCTATCTCTATCACTAATCTCCGACTAATCACACTTTAAAAAGTGATTCCTAACCTCATTAGCCCCTAATCAGTTGCAAATCCTCCCAAGGAAGCCACCAAAATTCTTTAAATTTTCTGTCAGTCTTGTCGCCCACTCCTTTCTCCAACATTTCTCACACATGTGTGAGAAACCTTAGGCCCTTCAACCTTAAAAACCCATCTTGTCCCAAGTTGACTTTTACATGGTCATCCCTTCCAAGCCTATGTGTCCGTTATGTGGCTCCTATGTGGATGCCACATAGGTTCCACCTCAACCAAACCCTCACCCTTGCTCCAAAATTCTATAAATAGGATCCTTGCCAAGAGCATATCCATATCTCATTTTTGCATTGTTATCATGCTAGTTTGGTTTTAGAGTATTTCATAAGTTCTTAGCATTTCATAGTTTGAATCTACATATTACATGTTAGGATAATGGAAAATTCATCTTAGCTTGTTAGATCTTGCATTTCCATCCTAGTTCTTAGTTTAATCTTGAATCATCACTCTTTATTGTTGGAAACTTGAGGCTAGTTCCTTATAATATTTCTTGAGTTCTTCATCATCCATTAGCTTACATATTAAGATCATCCATTTTCCATTTTCAAACATCATTTGGGATTTTATTATTGTGTTGGGAGAGAACACCCACATCTCCATAAAAGAGAAAATCAAACAATCCATTTGGGTGCACTTTTTTTGGCTCTATCGGAGGTTGTGTGAGAACTTTGTGTTGTTTCAAGTTTTTGAACATGTTTAGTGAATATTAATTTCCTTCTCCTAACACTTGCATGTTTAAGCTTGTTCCACATAGGTAGATTTTCAATGCATACATTTTGCCACACCCGATGGGACTCGCATCTCTTAAAACATCTTCAAAATTACCAAAATCCATAACCTGTAGGCCTAGAACATGCTTCGACGTCTCCGAATTGTGCAGAGGCATCTCCACTCACTAACTATTGTCTATGCAGGTGTCAATCTGTGTATACATTGATCTGCAACTAGAAACCGTCGTCTTTACCTGTCAACTTCGCCTTCAGACTTTTGAGGATTTTTAATCATTTAAGTGATTTTTGCATTTATTGCTTTCGGTTTTTTGACAAGTGGCTAGTTTTACAAAACTAGATGTTGCCAAAACATCTGACTTTTTAAATCATAGTGAGCTGACTTTTTACTCCTTACAGATCGACATCTTTTCTTTGAGATTTCCATATACGTGGATCAACATCTCTACTTTTCAACTGGCATCTGTGCTCCTTGGGATAAGTGCAGGTAAAATAATACGTGTTTATTGATTTTTCTGTGTTTTTTCTTCTCTAGCCAACCGCTTTCTATGCAGATCCTCATCTATGTAGATCATCATCCACATCTAAGAATTGGTGTTTCCGCCTAGTTACAAAAACTTTAATTTTTTCTGATTTTTGTGTTATTGATCTCAGGTTTCTTGCAACATTTCAAGTCTAAAGACATTGAAATTACTAATGGTTTTTCATAGAGGTTCCATGGAGTAATTTTTTCAAAAAAATGAGCTTGTATAGATTAACCATAGTCTTGGAATGTATGTTTCTCTAAGGTCAATTTACCTCATCTCAATCTTAAATGCATAAGGGAATGAACCTTACAAACTCTTGAATGACTTAAGGAAAAACAATAAGACCTTTCTTACATGTTTTCCTTCTTGATGTGTGGGAAATAAATTGAACTTGCATTCTTAATCATACTATTATGTCTTTTTCTTAGGTAAATCACACTTAATCTCTCTAATTAGGTTCAATTTGGAAAATGAACTCTTCTTAGTGTATTTGAAGAAGTGTTTCTCAACATTTATTTTAATCTTTTTTCATAGATTAAATACCTTTAAAGTAAGTGACACATCGGATAAAATAAATTCGTATCCTCACCCTTCGCCTTCATGCACCTTGGGTGAGGAGAAATATTATTTTATCCCTACTTCTAGAGAGTTCTTTCTAGAGGGAGCATTTCCCCTTTAGAGGTGACCTCAAACCGATAAATACCTTAGCTGGTATATAAATAAAACTCTGAACAAAAACTGTTCTTACATCTTTCCAAGCTTGGGCGTGTTATGTGGATGATAGTTCAAATTGGGAGAATAGTACCTAAGGAGCCAACGTGGTCCACTAAAGACTTAAGTTTCTCACACATGTACAAACCGATTGGGGGGGACACCATGGACTTAACTACAAACTGCTAAAATAAAACCCTACCCAAAAAGGAGATTACGTAAGTAATTCTCTTAGCTTTGGTTTAACACTTGTAATGCAAGAGGATTGTGTCATCCTGTGAAGTTACTCACCATATGTATACCCATGGATATGATGTGTGAAGGCTTATGGATTTCATCATCAAAAGTTGGGCAAGCCCCCACAAGGGGACCCCCTATTCATCCACTCCTTGAAGGCCCTATTAAGTGCATCTTTTTTCATTCATCTCTACATCAGCTTACCTCTTAGATTGGGAGGGACACCGTGCACGAGGGTCTGGTATACCAAGATTGGGGATTTCTCATGTGGGCTTAAAAGTGTAAAATTGAAACCGATTCCTTAGGGTAGAATGTGTTTGAACTGTCTTCATTTTTTTGACCAAGTGAAAAACATGGGACTTTGAGCATACACGGACAAAATTCCAAAGGTTTATCAGCTTCATGATATCACAACTACTTGTCTCCTACAAAGTTTTTTTGTCCCTTGTAAGATTGTTTTCAGATGTGTGTTTACAAAATTGAATTTTCTCATTTGAATCAAGGTATACTTAGCATAGTCAATGCCTTTGATGTATGATTAAAACTAATTCTTGTCATTTAACAATCAACCCAAATCAGTCAACGCTCAGTCCCAATCAGTCAAAACTTGAAAATACCATTTGTTTCACCAATCATCACCTCTAACCTACAACCTCTGTATTCGTAGATCCTCATCTGTGTCTAAGATCATTGTATCCACCTAAAAATAGTGATCTTCCAAGTGTTACCAAAATTTTACATTTTTAGCTCTCTAGAGGTCCCTGAAGCCACTAAATCTCTTCATTTGACCATCCAAAATCCATTTTCTTGGGATATGCTTGATCCTAGAAAGCACAAAAAGATAAATATTCAATTACCCCTTTCTTATAGAGAGAAGACAAAAACCAACCAAACCATTAGGCAAAAACAACGTGTCATGCGAGCAACCCAGCAGTGTGCCCAAAAACTTGAGCAATATGATGCCATGTGTTACAACAACATAGTCACAAACTATTTGAGTCAATACAACATGAGCCATGATTTTTTCAGCTTTGATAAAGATCACAACTAGATTTCCATAGGTCTCATCCTCCTACATTTTCATCACATCATGCACTTAGTCTTGCATCATCATCATTTCATCATTGCATTCCTAGGATAAACTTAGTCTTTCGATCATCATCCCAATCAACGCCAAATCAAACCAAATCCAAATCCAAATGAAAACCAAGAAATCTCCATCAACATCATCCCTCACTTGGTGTTATATCTTTGATTTTTCTTATACCTACATCTTAATCAAATCCATTTTGTGGCTTCACCCTTTGACTAAGAGTTTTCTAGGATAACTTATCATTTTGTCCTTGTGACCTCATCACCTTGATCTAGAGGTTGGCTTATACTGAAAAACCTGGCTTCCAAAGACCATTAGTCTATCCTAGGTAAACATTCACATCCATCTGAGTCTGCACTAGATATCAACTCACCACTTTTTGACACCAAGTTATCCTTCCACAATCTTGAGCCATCATTCACCTTTGCATCATTCTCATAATTCATCCTTAGGCATTTCTAGGATCATCTTCATTTTTCATCCTTTAAACACTTTTAGGTCATTCATTTCATGCCACCACAAACTCGTTTAAAGAAGAGAAAGGATATGGATCCTAACCTCATTGCTGGCTCATTTGGACCTATACCACCCGTCACTAGAGAAACTGTCATGTTTAATCTGTGTAACCAAGCTCTACCTGAGGAATTCATGGTCAACCAAGTTGAAATCTACACCACTAGTACTATAGAAGCCTTATGAACCAACTAGACAATTCCACCATGGTGAGTCACATAATAGGACACAACCATGTCACTATCATGGCTAACATTGCATGGGATGATATTCCTATTCCACGGGACCTCATGCGCCCCCCGCTGATGGATCCTATAGCACAACTTTTTTAGACCTCGGTCGATGCATGGGGTCCAATTATCCAACAGATCCCAGTTCCTGGTATCCCATCCATCCAAATCCCCGTATCCATCCTTGAACCCACTAGACTTACTAGCACACAATCCAAAGTGCATACTATCACCCAACATACCCCTTTTTACCATTGTCATGGATCCTACCATCAACCCCTCACAAGAATTTTCATCCCATGCTTCTACATCATAGAAATCATAACAAGGTACCCTGCAAAAGGAAAACCAACATTCTCTCCACAAGGGCCAATACCATAGTAGAAATTCACCACAAGGATGCCTCTTACTAGTGCCAACAATCATCCCATCATGCTCATGACTGTTGTCACTAAGAAAACACCATTTACTAATCCTTCAAGCATTCCCATATCCCAACAACAACAAGTCACACAAGCACAAGTCACCACCACCACTTAGGCACCTTCCATCCAAAAAACCACCTAAAACCCCTCTACCCAACAAATTGCCCATACCATACAAGGACTGCAAACCACACAAGAAGAATCATCATCCACTAGGAACTATTCTCGGGAAACTCAATAAGTCCTTGGAGTCCCTATGCATTCGTACATCACCAACCCTTTCACTTCCCAAGCTTCTACATAATTTACTGATCCACTAACATATCCCTAACAACAAACCACATCTGCTCTTGCATATGTCAACTACTTACCTATGCTTTCATCCATCACTACCCAGGCCATCTCACAACAACATCAAAAACATCTCGTGCCCACTTATACAAACTACCTTACACCTCCTACTAGGGGCATAAACACGCAAAGAACCTAGAAGCCCACAAGTGGGGCCACCTCAAACCCAACCTGTGTGGTCCAAGCATACATAGCTTCCTCTTACTAAGAAACACAACAATAATAAATTCAACCATTTTACCAACAACCCTTGTAACCCCAACAGACTTATCTGACCCAGAAAAACCCGCAAGTGCTTCTTCAACAGTATCACACCCAACATCCTTCACAACAACCCTTGCAACCCGCATATGCAACTATGTAATCCCCTTATCCAACCCTGCAACATCCCTACCAAAACCCCACTTATTCCCCATCACCCGCTGACCCATACCAAGTATCAGGATCCAATATCATGGGTGTACCCACTCCACAACCTATCAACCCTGAGTGTGAAGAAATGCATAATGCACTCAAAAAACTCTGTGCAAGGAAAAAATTCAAAACCTTTAAGTTTGAGGAAGTTTTTCCATCACATAAGTCCCTTTTCCCAAACACTTCAAGACACCCAGGTTTGAAAAATACAAGGGAAATTGTGACCCAATTAGCCACGTTAAAGAGTTCTATATGGCCTTCCAGGAGGTTGCCTACAATGACAATTTCCACATGTGATTTTTTCCTAAGAGCCTAAGAGGGTTTTCTCTAGAATGGTTCTATTAGATCCCATACGACACAATAAATACATTTGTAGATCTATCTGAGCAATTTGTGTCATAATATACACACAACATACAACATGAACTATCTCTTCCCGACCTCTGCAACACAAAAAAAGGTGGTATAAGCCTCGCTGGCTACCTTCAAAGGTGGAAAAATCTATCCACCTGATTGTTGTACAAACCTCCTAAAAAGCACTTGGCCAAGATATTCATTGACAATATGCATCCCAAGATGGTCAACTACATGTGCATGAATTGCATCCATACTTACAAAGATATCCAGGAAAAGGGGGTAGACATAGAAAATGACCTATTAGATGAGGATATCATCAAGCATTACAAAGATTCACATAATGACAAAGCCAACAATGATCATTCTTGTTACTGGAAAAAGAAAAAAAAATGCAGTTGGGGATGGGGCTACTAATATGAAACATGTCCAAGTTTTCATTCCTGGTCCTAAGCCACCACTCCCTATTTTTCAAGCAGTTGGCAATCAAATGAATGCCATCTCTGTCCCCCAGGGACAACCAAAACCTTATACAAAGAACAATCAAAAGTGCACTTTCACCCCTCTAGGTGAATCATCGGATGTCTTTTCCATAGAATGGCCAAGACCAATCTAATTGTCTACCCAAAGACACAACCATTCAATCCTTCCACTCCTAAACCAACATGGTATAAGGAGAATAAATGTTGTGACTATCACTATGTCAGGGGACACATAATGATTAAGTACATGAAGCTGAAGCATTACATACAGGGTCTCATAGATCATTGGGATATCACAGTTGATTCCTCTTCGCGAGCTTTTCCTAATGCAAATCTACAAATTTACCAAAATGTGTTTCCTAATCATGACATTGGGAAATCCCCAATTAACATCAATTAAACACCTCAGATCCAAGAGGTAGAAAACAAGGTGACCTTGGTGATGGAAAAGACTATACAACTTCCTACATAAATTACAATAATATTGTTGGTTGCATCACTCAGGTTGAACCCTCTGTTAATATGATTTGTGTCAAAGGAGTGGATACTCAATGTGCAGTCACCACATGCCAAGGAAGAATATATGTTTCCAGTGCTACTGCCACTCCTTCCTCCTCTGCATAGTATAACCTTTTGGAACACCTCGGGAATACGCTTTCCAAAATCTCCATTTAGATCTCCTTTGCACATCACCCATCCACCATGAGATCCTCACCAAGGCCTTGCAAGACACATGTGTCCCTAGAGACATTGATCCTACATAGTTCCAAGCCCTCATGGTCTACTTATCTTCATCCCGCAGTCTATCTTTCAAACCATCTGACATGAAATCCATTTCACCAGATCATAACCTTCCCCTTTGCATTACCATCACTGTAAATTCCTTCACCATCAAGAGAGTTTTGATAGATAATGGTTCAACCCTAAATTTGTGTACTTTTAAATTCATAACAAAAGTGGGGTACACAAAAGATGATATCAAGAGGAAAATTATAAGAATCAATGCATATGACAACTTGGAGCATACCTCAGAAGATACTATTTCACTACCCATCTAGGTGGGTCTGGTAGTGGAGAATTAGATATGCCCTATTTTTGATCTTGACCTACCCTTCAACATCCTCCTGGGTCACCCATGGATCCATGCCATGCAGGTTGTTCCTTCCATCTTCCATCAATGCCTCAAATTTCCCCACAAAGACACTAAGGTCACCATCCATGCTAACCCTTATCCATTTGCATGTTGTCATGCGTTGGAAGATTGATTTCCAAATTCCACTCATTTTTGTGGGATCGGCATTGGTACATCTATTGCTAGTTCCTCCTGATCTCACATTGATCCTAAGACCATTCTCGTATCTACCCAATCAAATGTTGTGTGGAATATAGTTTATTAGATGCATTTACAATGGGGGAATTACCCTTTGATCCTCATACCCAAGGACTCCCATCTCATCATGACTAAAAAAAGAAAAAGGAACCCCAACTCAATCCTCTTCCAATTTTTAATCGACTTCATTAACTTCCCACTAGTCCTTCCTAAACTCATAGACAGGGACCAACCAAGCGTCGCCCATATCGATGTATTTCAGAGTGAGGACATGCTCCTAGATTTCATGGGAGCAACATAAAGAAATGGTAACTGGGGGCATGATTCTACACATTTCTACAAGCTGGATCCCCAGACATATTTTGGGGAAGGGGAGGTCCTTAGTCACAAAAATAAAAAAGAAAAGAATAGATCTCCTAGTGAAAACCCCTCTAGGGAACTTCTTGATCCCAAAAAGTAAAAATAAAGGATGTACCCTCTGGTGAAAACCTCTCTAGGGAACCAGAGCATGATGAATCCCCTCTTCCTCTCATCAGTGATTATCAATCAAAGAAGTCATCTATCTTGATCGAGGAAACCAGACCCATCAATTTGGGAATAGAAGAATGCTCACACATCACATATATAGAAGCATCACTATCAGAAGAAGAATAACTAGCATTGAAAACACTTCTAAAGGAAAATTCCATCAAATTTTCTTGGTCTTATGTCAATATGGCTAGGATGGACCCAAATAGCATGGCTCACCATCTTGCAGTGGATCCAGATTCTAATCTCATCAAGCAAAAGCTCAGAAAGATGCATCGCAAGGTAGCCTTACTAGTAAAATAGGATTTAGAGAAGCTTTTGGAGGCCACATTTATCTGTGCCATCGATAACTCTGAATGGATTTCCAAAATGGTGCCTATATCCAAGCCTAATGGTGATATCAGAATATGCACATACTTCAGAGACCTTAACAAGGCATGTCCGAAAGATGATTTTCCTTTGCTACACATTGACATGTTAGTAGACCTTACAGATGGACATGAGATGTTATCTCTCATGGATGGTTTCTCCAGATATAATAAAATACGCATCAAAAAAGAAGATCAACATAAGAAAACATTCACAACCCTGTGGGGTACCTTCTGCTACACTATCATGCCTGTGAATTCATAAAACGATGCCTACCCTAAAAGCAGCATGCAAATCTGGTTCACACGTCGACTGAGGATCTACATCCCATAGCGCCTTCATGGCCCTTCTCATGTTGGGGCCTTGACCTCATTGGTAAGATAACTCCCCTTTCATCTGATTGACACATGTATATTATCATTGCTACTGAATATTTCACAAAGTAGGTCGAAGCAATTTCGTTAACTCTCACTACAAGTGTCTAGATCTCCAAATTCATCCTCTACCAAATCATCTACCACTTTGACATCCCCTCCACCATTTGTATAGATCATGGAATTTCATTTGAGAACCAACACATAGATGATCCATGCGAGAAATTCCATATATACCACCACTACTCCAGCCCATATTTTTCTCAAGGAAATGGTCAAGCTGAGGCAACCAACAAAACCATTCTAAAAATCCTTAAAAATGTTGTCATTGATTCTGGTCATGACTGGAACCTCCAAATAAATTCCTCCCTTTGTGCATATCACACCTCCTTCCACACCCCCACAAGAAGCACCCCATACTCTCTTGTAAATGGTGTTGAATTTATCTTACCAATTGAGGTCAATTTTCCATCCCTGCGCATTTCACTGAAGAAACTGGTCACCGATGAGGACTATCGCATAACATGACTCACACAATTAGACTTGTTGGATGAGAAGACACAAAAAGCATATAATCACCTAGTGTTAGTAATAACTGAGAGGGGGGGGTGAATTAGTGGCCTCAAAAAGTAATCCTTAAATCAACTCTTAAAACTTATAACCACAGATTGTTTCTCAAGTTATCTTTTGTCCTGCAAGATGAATGCCTTGAAATAATTTAATCAATTTTATACTTGTCAGATTGCTTTATTAATCTCTCTTCTATATGATTACCGATAAGAAGTTAACTATTTACCGAAACACAGTAAATATGCAGAGTATACCGATCAATCTAGAAATGCATATGTGAAATGTAAAATAGTAAAGTAATAAACCATAAACACATAACACATGGATTTTAACATGGAAACCCTGTTAAGGGAAAAACCACTAGGACCGGTACCCCAAATTTTTACTCTTCTGAAGTGAGTTGTGTTAGGAGCGAACACTGTTAAAGGTTACAAACACATTGTTAGGTGTGACCTTTTTAGAGGATTTAGAAATAGTTTGTCAACTAGTATCTGGAATCTAATGCTACCATCCTTGATCAACCTCTCTTGGCCTGTCAATAGGTATCAAGCATATCCAATGCTACTTTTGTGATCAAAATTTTTTATACTCCTTGGGATGTATCTCAATTGTAAAAGACTTTTAAGTCCTGCTCAGTTAAGAGGCTTTATGCTTCAATGGTTAAACTGAAACACTAATGATTTGTTCATACATACAACTCAATTGTAGATTTTTAGATCTATTGTAAGTCCATTACCTCTCTGATCAATATAATCAATTATACCCTTACTCCACACCATTCTTCTTTGTGATGCTTGTCTCACTGTTTGTCGGTGTCTGCAGAATCTAGCTCTTTCCTCAACTTGTTGATCAGGACTGAATGAAGACTTTCTTCTCCTTCAGATTTTCTTTAGCATCTTTCCTCTTCTCTTTTTCTCCTTACCTAATCCCCCATTCGTAATGAATTAGGTTTGTCTCTATATAGACATGATTTCCCCTTTTCTTGGCTTTCTTGATTCTTGGTGTGTTCCACAATTCTCACTAATAGATTTAAAGAAAAATCCAGCATTATCTCAAAGAGATCTTCTTGCCAACTAGACAAATCAGCTTTAAATCAATTACTTATCTCTAGCTTTATTTGGATGATTAAAACAATGATAAGTATCTGTTAATTCTATCTTTAGCTTCTTGACAGCTAATCATTTTTTTGTTTTCTGAACTCTCTATTCTGTCGGTCAACACTTCTGTTAGTCATCAGAGAGAACTAACTATTTCATCGGTATGACTTCAGTTGTCATCGGGATCTCCGTCCTTGTCTTCTCCGTCGGGAAACACTAAAATTCTCTCCATCAGGTTACATTGTGCTTTGCTTGTTGGTCAACATTGTAACTCTGCTTGTCAGGTAACACTGCGACTTTGCTCTTTTACTCTGACCGTCAGTGTGCACTTCGTCGGTGTATGTAGTCACTTAGTGAATACTTTACTTGTATGAATTACTGATAGCATATCCTTGATTCATTGGTTCTTTGAAGTCTTTAGTAGTATTTCATGACCATACAGATTATATCAAGTTGACATCAATGACAATACAAAACACTAACTGATTTATTGCCTTGCATGATCATCAAATTAACATCTTCAAACATTCAATCAGTTACATGTCATCAATCTCTCCCTTTGACATTGATGGAAACATACTACATTATCATACTATACTATTACTAATACAATATGAAATATACAATTTCATCAAGATTTTCTAATGTAACTATTACAAATGTCTGGCTTTCGGTAAGCTCAAATAACTTTGATTTGATTCTTGCAGCTTTCTTTCTGTCTTCAATCCCTTCATTGGATAGATGTAGAATCTTTCCTTCTATGATGTGATGTGTTCTCCTTCTGTGTCAAACTCTCTCCCTTTGACTGTTCTCCTTTCTTGTGATGTCTTTTGTTAGTAATTCTCTTCCTTTGTGTGTACTCTCCCTTTCTAGTTACATTCTCTCCCTTTGGATACTTTGATGGATATAATCTCTTCCTGAGATGATAATGGATAAACTATCTCCCTTTGAAAAAAATTCCAATCAAGCATTTTTGTATACATAGATTTTGAAAAACAATTATTTGACAGCAATGTCAAATGGGTCCTTTTTATCCATAATATATTCCTTGAATTTCCCAATCCATCGGTAATAACTCTGGTGCTTGGAGTAGATAAATACCTTGCTGTGTATAGATTTATCATTGAATTCTATCTCTCTACTTGCATCAACATGAATGATATTATGATAATATACAGGCTGATGCAGCCTTTTAGTCAGCTTACTGACTAGTAGACAAGGGTCTGACCCCTAGTCTCTTTCTCAAGTATTCAAATGCATCCTGGCTTGGTGAAGATATTGGCCAATTGTTCCTTTGATTGTACATACTTAAGTATCACTTCCTTTGCCTGAACTTGTTCTCTTAAATAATGATTCTTGATTGAAACATGCTTTGTTTTAGCATGCATGACTAGATTCTTGGAAATGTTTATTGCACTTGTATTATCACAGTAGATAATTACTGGTTCTAAAATTTTCATATGCATACCTTCCAGTAACTGTTTGATCCATGCAATATTTGAGCAGTTTGCAGTAGTAGCAACATACTCTGCCTCTACAGTAGATTGAGAGATGCATCCTTGCTTCTTGCTGATCCATGCGACAAGTCTGTCACCCATAAAGAATGATCCTCCAGTTGTGCTCTTCTGTTCATCAATATTTCCATCCCAATCAGCGTTGGTAAAGACCTTAAGTTCAAATTTTACTTCTCTTTTGTACCATAAGCCATATTCCTCGGTATTCTTCAGATATCTTAGGATTCTTTTCACAATAGTCATATGTGAATCTCTGGGATTAGCAGAAAATCTTGCAACTATTCCTACTGCATGTGCAATATCCGATCTAGTGTGTACAACATACATGAGTTTTCCAATCATAGATCTGTACAAAGTATGATTTAACTTTGATGACTTGTCTTCCTTTGTTAGCTTACACCCAGTTGCCATCGGTGTTCCAACTGGTTTGGACTCTTCCATTTTGAATATTTTTAGTACTTCTTTGATGTACTTGGATTGTGTAATGAAAATACCTTCATCTTGTTACATGATCTGCACACCAAGAAAGAACTTGATCTCTCCAAACATAGACATCTCAAACTCTTTTCTCATTTCATTTGCAAATTATTTACATAGCATATCATTTCCTCCAAATATGATTTCATCAACAAATATCTCAGCAATCAAAATGTTAGCATCAGTATCTTCCTTCAAATAAAGATTATTGTTTTCACTAGTCCTTACAAATCCAATACGTATAAGATAAGAATGAATTCTTTCATACCAGGCTCGGGGTGCTTGTTTCAATCCATACAAGGCTTTGTGAAGTCTACATACCGTGTCCCTCTTGTCTGGATCAAAAAACCCTTCTGGTTGTTCAATGTATACCTCTTCTTCAAGTATTCCATTTAGGAGTGCAAACTTGATGTCCATTTGATATACCTTGAATCCTTTACATGCAGCATAAGAAAGTAATATTATCACTCCTTCTAGCCTAGAAATGGGTGCAAAGGTCTCTCCATAGTCAATTCCTTCTTCTTGTGCATACCCCTTGCATACTAGTCTTGCTTTATTTCTGGTGAATTTTCCATTCTCATTCATCTTATTCTTGAATATCCATTTTGTACCGATGAAATTCTTGTCATCTGGTCTAGGTAAAAGTGTCCATGTCTTATTTTTCTCTATCTGCTCAATCTCTGCATTCATAGCACTTATCCATTCATTATTATCTAGTGCAGCATTGACAGATTTGGGCTCATAATCACAAATAAGACATCTTGTATTTAGAGACTTACTTCTAGTTCTCATACCATCTTTCTTGTCTCCAATGATCTAGTTTTGTGGATGGTTCCTTCTGACATATCTTGCAAGTATAGGTTCAACTCTTTGTTTATCAGCTTGATCATCATTTTGTTCTTCATTCTATTCTCCACCACTTTGTGCATCATCTTGAGAAATATTCTGATCGTCGGTATTTGTATCCTGATGCTTGGGTGCAATGATTTGTTTCTCGGGAGCTCTGTATTGTTGGTCGGGTAGAGTGTCAGGTTCCTCATTGTAAGAAAACCTATTGTAGTCCTCTGGTTCTTTAGTGCTTTCCTTTTCATTCTTCTCTGCAAATTCATCTATCTTTACATTTGCACTCTCAACAATTTTGTTAGAGGCTTTGTTTAGACATTTATAAGCCTTGCTCTTGGTAGAATACCCTAGAAAGATTCCTTCATCACTCTTGGAGACAAGTTTTCCATTTTTATCATATTTTAAGATATAACAATGACTGCCAAAATTTTTGAAGTAACTTACATTGGGTGTGTATCCATACCATATCTCATAAGGTGTCTTTTTGGTGTCTTTCTTCAATTATACTTTGTTCAATGTGTAAACAACAGTACTGACAGTTTCCCTCCAGAAGATTTGGGTGATCCCTTTGTCTATCATCAGTGTCCTTGTACAATCAACTATGGATCTGTTCCTTGTTTCAGCAATTCCATTTTGCTGTGGTGTTCTTGGTGCAGTGACTTGTCTTCTGATTCCATGCTCATTACAAAAGTTAGTGAATTCATCAAAAATAAATTCCCCTCCTCTATCTGACCTTAAGCATTTTAATTCTTTACCACTTTGTTTCTCAACCATTACCTTAAACTATTTAAACATCTTAAATGCTTTAGATTTATCTTTTAGAAACATTATTGTCATCATTCTAGAGTAATCACCAACAAAGAGAATAAAATATCTATCTCCATAATAACTCTTTCTTCTCATAGGTCCACATAAATTACTATGGACTAATTCTAGAATGGCATCAGATGTATGGGTTTTTCTTTTGAAACTAGACTTTTTCATCTTACCTTTTTGACAATTCTTACACATGATGTTGTCGGGCTTGGTCATCGTCGGTAAGACTCTGACATTTCTCTTTTTGCTAATCTTTATCATGTTGTCAAAGTTCACATGACACAATGTTTTGTGCCACAACCATATGTCTTCATTTGTAGAAATCAAACAAGTGGTGTCAGTATCATTCAGATAGAATAAGTTACCTTTTGTCTACTCACCGGTACCAATCAGATTTCGTGATTTGTTGAAGATCTTTGCCTTCTTATTTTCAAATGCTACTCTGTGACCTTAATTATTCAACTGAGAAAAACTCAATAGATTATAATTCAATCCATTTACCCAATAAGAATTTTCACATTTTATCTGGTTATTCAACATTATGGTTCCTCTACCTTCAACTAGACAAGGTGTGTCATTACCCATTCTTACTGAACCACCTTTATAGTACTCAAAAGTCTCAAACTTTTGCTTATCACCGGTCATGTGGTGAGTGCAGCCACTATCTATGATCTAGACATCATTTTTACTAACCTTAGATATGAGTGCAGTTTCTACATACCTCTCTTCATCATCATATGAATTATCCTTTACTGCCACAAACACCATCTCCATGTCTTCATCAGATTCGGTGCCAGTATCATCATCTTTGCATTTTTCTAGGTAACTGGCCTTCTTTCCTTTGTCCTTGTATTCTCAGGAATCTCTTCTTTCTGATTGTCAGTAGCTTCTGTAATCACCTCTATCAGACTTCTTTTCAAATGATCTGTCATTACTTCTTGCATCTTTTCTTCTATTAGGACATCTTGTAGTGAAGTGTCCAATCTCTTTACAATTAAAACAAACAAATGGTAATTTACCTTTGTATTTACCTTTGCCTCTCTTCATTCTTCTAGCCATAAGAGCTTCAATTTCATCAAGATCATCTTCTTCACTTTCACTATCACTATCTTTTCTCATAGTGTTTTTATGACTTGATTTACTTATTCTCATAGAAGTTTTCAATGCAGACTCTATGTTTGGTAAGACACTATTACCAAAGTTATTCATCTCAAATGAGATCAGTCTTCCAATTAAATTGTCTAGAGTAACATTGCTATTTTCTACTGCTCTCATTTCTTGAATGGTAGATACTCTAATAGCATAAGTAGGCAGTAAGGTTCTTAGAAATTTACTTACCACTATATCTTCTTCTTCTTTCATTTTGAGATCATCAAACTTTCCTCTAAGGCTTTCTGGCTTTGCTCTCAAAACATTTTTGTCACCACCAAGTACAAGAATCAATTTGTCCCACATCTGCTCTGCAGTTTTGTAGGTTTTGACATCTTCAGATTCAGCATCGGAGATTGGGGAAGAAAGTTCTATCATCATGCAGTTGTGTTCATTCTTCTCCCTCAATTGTTCAACTGTCGGTGCTCCTGTGGGCAACACATATTCGACATCTAAGTATTGAGTAACATCATTACCAATACCTCATAAGTGGAGTCTTATTATGCTCTGCCATGAAGCAAGATTATCTTTGTTCAACTTGGGCACATCTCATCTGTTCATCTTGCGATCTTTAGCTTAGGTCTTGAAACCTTCCTTCTAAGCACACAAGCTCTGATACTAATTGTTAGTAATAACTGAGAGGGGAGGGGGGGTGAATCAGTGGCCTCAAAAATTAATCCTTAAATCAACTCTTAAAACTTATAACCACAGATTGTGTCTCAAGTTATCTTTTATCCTACAAGATGAATGCCTTGAAATAATTTAATCAATTTTCTACTTGTCGGATTGCTTTGTTAATCTCTCTTTTGTATGATTACCAATAAGCAGTTAACTATTCACCGAAACACAGTAAATATGCAAAGTATACCGATCAATTCAGAAATTCATATGTGAAATGTAAAATAGTAAATTAATAAACCATAAACACATAACACATGGATTTTAATGTAGAAACCCTATTAATGGAAAAACCACTGGGACCGATACCCCAAATTTTTACTCTTCTGAAGTGAGCTCTGTTAGTAGCCAACCCTGTTAAAGGTTACAATTACACTGTTAGGTGTGACCTTGTTAGAGGATTTAGAAATAGTTTTTCAACTAGTATCTAGCATCTAGTACTTTCATCCTTGATCAAACTCTCTTGGCCTATCAATAGGTATCGGGCATATCCAATGCTACTTTTGTGATCAAAATTTTTGATACTCCTTGGGATGTAACTCAATTGTAAAAGACTTTTAAGTCTTGCTCGGTTAAGAGGCTTTATGATTCAATGGTTAAACTAAAACACTAATGATTTGTTCATACATACAACTCAATTGCATATTTTCAGATCTATTGTAATTCCATTACCTCTCTGATCAATATAATCACTTATACCTTTGCTCCACACCATTCTTCTTTGTGATGCTTGTCTCACTATTTGTCGGTGTCTGCAAAATCTAGCTCTTTCCTCAGCTTTTTGATCAGGACTGAATGAAGACTTTCTTCTCCTTCATATTTTCTTTAGCATATTTCCTCTTCTCTTTTTCTCCTTACCTAATCCCCCATTCGTAATGAATTTGGTTTGTCTCTGTATAGACATGATTTCCCCTTTTCTTGGTTTTCTTTATTCTTGGCGTGTTCCACAATCCTCGCCAATATATTTAAAGAAAACTCCAGCACTATCTCAAAGAGATCTTCTTTCCAACTGGACAAATTAGCTTTAAATCAATTACTTATCTCTGGCTTTATCTAGATGATTAAAACAATGATAAGTATCTGTTAATTCTATCTTTAGCTTCTTGATAGCTAAGCATTTTATCATTTTTTGAACTCTTTGTTCTATCAGTCAACACTTCAGTTAGTCATCAGTGATAACTATATGTTCCATCGGTGTGACTTTAGTTGTCATTGGGATCTCCATCCTTGTCTTCTCTGTCAGGAAACACTGAAATTCTCTCCACCGGGTTACACTATACTTTTCTCGTCGGTCAACACTGTAACTCTACTCATCGGTAATGTTGTGCATTAGCTCATCGGGTAACATTGTGACTCTACTCTTTTACTCTGACCGTTGGTGTGCACTCCCTTGATGTATGTAGTCACTTAGTGAATACTTGACTTGTATGCATTACTGATAGCATAGCCTTGATTCATCAGTTCTTTGAAGTCTTTGGTAGTATTTTCATGACCATACAGATTATATCAAGTTTACATCAATGACAATACAATACATTAACTAATTTAATGCCTTGCGTGCTAACCAACTTAACATCTTCAAACATTCAATCAGTTACATGTCATCACCTAGATGTATATCAAAATAGGCTTAGGAGAAGCTACAATAAAAATATATTCCCATGACACTTTCAGGTTGGGGACATGGTACTTAAAGAAAATTAGAAGGTACTACCAAACACAGAAAAGAAAGGCAAGTTTGAGCCCACCTCATTGGGTTCCTATGTCATCACCAAATTTTTGGCTTAGGGGCTTATCAATTATCCACACCAGAAGGAGAACCCTTGAATGATCCCATAAATATCATCCACCTATATAAATGCAAAGCTTGATCCATGTGGTGTACCCTACTTATCATACAAATTCATAAAAAAATATAAAAAGTCCTAAAAAAATACAAAAAAATATTAAAAAAACAAAAAATAAATAAAATAAAGAGAAAAAAGTGTCCAACAGGCATCACACATAATGGACCATACTATTATCTATCAAAATCCAATTCCTCCACATTCCTCCCTGCTCACATCAACTCATCCACAGATCCCCACTAAAGACTTCCCCCATCGCAGACCCATATTCCCAAGGTGTTCCATTATTGCATGTGCACATCTAGAGTTGTACTACTATCCCAATTCATGAGCTTTGTACATCTTGAGTTGTATACATTCTCTTCTTAGTTGTATATATTGGTCCCTTAGCCTGTATAAATTGATCCTTTCAGCCTATACATATTAATCCCTTGGCAGTAGATACCGGTCCCTCTATTGTATGATAATGTTGGTTATACACTCACCTTAGTCCCATCGTCCCATCTCC
The DNA here is from genome assembly GCA_018584345.1 of Thuja plicata. NCBI lineage: Eukaryota > Viridiplantae > Streptophyta > Pinopsida > Cupressales > Cupressaceae > Thuja > Thuja plicata. The sequence goes on along the minus strand of MU226051.1, from coordinate 4,966,900 downwards.
ATATGAGAATCCTGCATCACCCCCTTTCATTCCACACCTTCCACACGGCTTTTCCCATGATCACAATGAGAATCCATAGTCAGCTTGCATCATACCATCAGTTAGTTTCATGTCATCCAAGTTATTTTTGCATCACTTCATCACAATGCACCATCATCTTGGCACATTGAGATTTACCCTATTACACTTAGCTTATTCCAACCACTTTGACCACATGATTTTTAACCAAATCAGCACTTAGATCGAGTCTCCTCGCTCCTTGTTCATTTCACAACTTTTGCCTGCGAATTCCCATTTTGAATCTAATCAATCTTTTTCCGTTGGGATACATCCTTCCTGCATCGGATTAGAAATATTACATGACACAATCTTGTTCATGAAAATAAATTTGGATTGAATGAATTCTTGGTCATGAGGCCTTTTTTTTATTTTATCTTTGTGTTTTAGTTGAACCTACTCACGATTGCCTCGATCTTTAATATCTTGGTGCATCTTGAATGGTGTCTATTGGAATACATGTAATTTATGGAATGATATATTTATGGGTACTTTAGTATTTATTTTTTGGTCACACAATTATGGTTATGCATGCCCCACTGGGGAAAGGTTTTGTACACTTCCACCAAGTTCTTAAAATGACTTGGGTGTACTATGCCTCCTCATGAGTGTCACTGTATTAGTTCCACCATGATCATTTATCTACATCTATGTTCCTAAATCTATCCAGTCAGTCTGAGAGTCCATTCCATGCAAAAGAACCATTTCTTCCACACTTTCTATCATGTGATGCATACCTCTGCAAAATCAAACTAGGGTGTGTTCTCCAATATTAACACGATATAAATCCAAAAATCCTTTTTTTTTGCATTTCAGTTAGCTGCATCTGATAGAATCATATTGAATTTTGCATTCTTCTTTTGGCAAGGCTTCTATTTATTCACTATCCCCCCATCCGATCTAGCTAAATGTCCATCCCGATTATGTTGATACACACAAAAATTAGGTCACATTTTAGCCCGGCCTTAATTGCATTAGATTGCATATCATCTTAGGTTCACTTAAAATTGCATCTTGCCTAGTTGCATTAATTAGTTTACATTACGTTCATTCACTACATTAATCTTAAATTATCATAGGTTGCGTTCATTTAGCTGCATTATTTGATTACATTCATTACATTTAGATTCATTGCATCAATAACTATCATTATGTTCATTTTATCAATATCCATAATATTTTATATTATCATGTTATTAACCATTCCATTTTATTATCTATCCACCTAGTAGTTATCATCATTAATCCATTTTGGTTCATTTCCATTGCATTATTATTATTTATCCAGCTCATTAATCATTAAATTCATTATGCATTTATCCATCACATGAATCATTAAATAACCAATCATATATAAAAATCCACAAGTATAAAGATAACATCACATAAATATCACATTATCTATTAATCTATTTTGCACCCATTAAATCACTATATATCCATCTACCCACATACACTATCAAAACACACATATACCACTATATCCATAAATTATCATAAAAACCCATCCTGTACACATATAATATGCATAGTTCTCATCACAAACTGTTAAAACCATGACATGTAGTATAAATCACAAATCAAACACATCCTACATCACACATGTTAGTAACATCATCATGTCCATAATAAATGCATCCATAAATCAATAATCACACAATGCACATCATATAGGACTAAATCCGCATCAACAAAGTCATGAAAGAATAAAGTGTCCATAGTCCATAGTCCATCATAGTGTGTCATCAGAGTATCATGAAATAATAAAAGTACATTGAGTGTCCATCAAATGGTACAACAAAAAATATACATCTCAAATATGCATAAGAACATGCACCTAGGTGTCTTTGTACGTCGATTCTCATATCATAATATAAAAAATGTATATCAAAATGGCAGGAAGGTGCTCATGAGGCTAGCTAGGATGATGAACCTCCCTCTCCTCCTCTATCCATCAATGTCCCCATGCCCACTGATCCCTAAGAGGCCCCTCCCAATGTCCGAGTCTGCGTCCTCTCTTAGAAATATGGCACACATTGTCCCTCTTACACCGCATCATAGTATAAGCAATGATAGTAATCTTCCTCTCACACTGTTTGGGCCTCTCTCTGATGAGCTACAAAGGAATCTACTAGTACCTAGCTCATCCCACCTATTGTGGTTGTATGTCGAGTGATCTCTCACTCTTCCATGTACATCGTTGCCTGTCTCTAACACTAATGCCTCTCTGTTGTCATATCTTGTACCTATTGACTTAGAGAATCCCTATCCTATCTCAATTGATCAACCTCCTATCGTAGTTGATCTCCCTCCTCCTTTTTAGGTACTTCCACTACCTAAAACTCCCTAGAGTCGACCCTCCTCTACAGAGGATACAATATTGTATGTTCATTGTCAGCCTGAGCCTTCACTGCATTTGCAACCCCCTATATCTTGGCCACCTAAGTCTGCAAGGTATCTCTCTCTACTAGTAATCTATCATATATGGCCTATGGGATGTACTCCTAAGGTGATGGTGGCATTTTTGGCGCACGTACATCTGGCACAGCCTGTTCTTGAATTGTTGCCACTACTAATATCTGTAGTGGGGCACCTCCTATGGGTACCTATCCTGTCCCCCTCCTCCTAACTGTGGCTGGTCTAGGTTTTACCCTTTGACCTAATGCAACCCCTGATGTGCCTGGTCCCCCATCTCCATTATCTCCCTCATCCCCATCTCCTCCCTCCCCATCTTGGTCTGATCCTGCTTGCTCATCTACTAACACCTATCTAGGATTGTAAGGTGCATTGGTTTATGTGCAGACCACCACTATATGTACATTGGTGTAGCCTCTACATCTGGCACTGAATCTTGCCCAAGTCTCTAGGCTACGACCTGCATGATCCTCTAGGATGATCAGGCTCCCATCAGATCGATTCATATGCCCCATGGTCCCACCTCTTGTTTCATTAGTGGGTACAGGAATCTATCAAGTACCGCATCCTGAACCAATCAAAATTGTCTCCTGACCTATGATGGCATATATCTGGAAATATGGTACACTAATTTTCCAATCAATCAATAGTCTATGTGCACGTAACCAAGGTAAAAGGTGTCTAGCCTGTCATCCTCCCTCTAGTGTTTCTCATCCCAATATTCCCATGGATCATATCCTTCGTAGGGTGTCCAGTCAAAACCCTTGAGATCATCTATCACTCTCCTCCAATACCCATCTCCCCTAGTCATACCATAGTTGATGGGTGGCCTATACTTGAATTTGTATGGCTCGTACATCTCTCACTACTCATGAGACCATACCGACTGCATGACAACAATATGCTCCCATGCCCACACTAGTAGTTGTGTGACCCTTACTCCTAAACTCCTCTGCCTCCATTAGGCGCACATATGTAGGTCATAATACAACTATCCTAGGATAGTGTACCACCAACAGCGCACATCTCCATCCTCCTCGAGTATGAAACTCAAAACCCTAGACCAACCATGAGAGAATATGTGTTCTGCCAGATCTGGACACATCCTCCCTCTGATCAAACCTGCTAAGTATAGGGCCACTCCTGGTAGCCTTGCCTACATCACCCCCTTCCAAGGCATCCACTGTCATGACTGTGGAAGAATGACAAACTGACATAAAAAAAATGTCTCCATATAGGGCTCTTAGCCATCTAGCATGTACTCTGGGATCACACCTCTAATTGACATTCTATAGAACCTCCAAATATCCAACAATGTAATAGTCACCTCTCCAGTAGGCAAGTGAAAGATTGATGTATCATTTTTCCATCACTATATGAGCATTGTCATGAGCTCATAGTCTTGACCACTCATGGATGTGGTTGAGGCTGCACAATGTAACCTATCCCCACTCTGTTGTCATCAGTCACCCTCTCAGCTCTATGGTGTCGGGCCAACACTCCCTCGAACCCATCAGAGGCTCTTGTGTCGACATCTAGTTAACCACTCTTAGTTTATCCTAGCCTATTTCTTCCCGCATCCCATTCTAGATAGGGGCTTCATGTCCTTGATCCCTCTTTCCTCAGTCCTCAATATCCCAACGTCCAAAATAGGGTCTTTCTTTCTTGTTCTCTAGCTCAATCGACAGAGACGTCGATTAGGCATCAGAGACATGGATCAGCGAAAATGTCGATCCACAGAGACGAGGATCGGTGGATCCTCTCTCTTATCTCCAAAATATACCTAACCCCTCAGCATTGTCATTGGAGATGACGATCTGACAATCTCCATCTCCATCTACCTAACCCTCATCTTCACAGACGTTGATTGACCAATCGACATCTACTCAAACGCTAATCATTTGATCGACATCTCTACTCTAACAACTAAATGACCCCTAATAAATGCTTTAAATGTGCATTTAATACAAAAATTTGAAGGCAAAAGCAAAGTATAAGGGAAGGGTTTAGGGAGTCACAGGTGGGTCTCAATCAGTAGGTCTCTGATAGGTCTAGACACGCTCCCCAAGCTGCCTCTTCTCCACATCATTCATTATGTTTCCCTCACTCACTCTAATTTTTCAATTGGTCATGGTGAAAGTGACCCTTTGTGGGGCCTTTTGGCCCTATTTATAGCCCCCTTGGCCAATTTTTCATCCTGGTCCCAATTTTTCGTCCCGGTCCCATTTTTCATCCTGGTCCCTCCCATCCCTTGATGGTCATGCAAATTTTCAACTATTTTCCTCCTCGTCCTTCCTTTTTCTTACCTTGCTTCCTTTTCTTTGAGAAAATTCCTGAAAAAAAAATTTCATGTTATTTTCTCAAGGGGGCACAACTTTTAGGTACCCAATTTATTCTAGGGCATCTTATTTTCTTTTTCTTTGACGTGACACCACTTGTGACGCCGCATCAAAGAGGGGCAACATGTAGATGTCTAAAATTTGTTCCTATTAATTAAATTTATTTTAATTAATATTCCCCCCGCAACACTATAATTAATTTTAACTAAATAATTATCTTTGTTAAAGTCCTCTCCCCATTTAATTAAATTTATTTAATTAAGTTGGGTTCTTTACCTAAGGTATTTGAATTTAATTTAAATACCCCCCTCTCTAATGTAGTAAATTTAATTTATTACATGGTCCTCCATAAATCCTATTTAAATAAATTCCTAATTTTTTATTCCTCACAATACCCTGCTTGCTTCTAAACTAGGTTTAAATTAATTAATTTGATTTAAATCCTAATCTAAACCTAGATCCTACCCTACACCCATCACCTCATCCTCTAAACCTATCTCTATTGGTAATCTCCCACTAATCACACCTAAAAGTGATTCCTAACCTCATTAGCCCCTAATGAGTTGCTCATACATGTGTGAGAAACTCCTCCAAAGGAAGCCATCAAAATTCCTTAAATGTTTTTCCATTCTTGTCCCCCACTCCTTTCTTAGGAGTTTCTCACACATGTGTGAGTAACCTTGGGCCCTTCAACCTTAAATACCCATCTTGTCCCAAGTGGACTTTTGCATGGACATCCCTTCCAAGCCTTTGTGTCCCTTATGTGGCTCCTATGTGGATGCCACAAAGCTGCCACCTCATCTAATCCCTCACCCTTTCTCCAAAATTCTATAAATAGGAACCTTTCCAAGAGCAAATCCATATTTCATTTTTGCATTGTTATCATGCAAGTTTGATTTTAGAGTATTTCATAAGTTCTTAGCATTTCATAGCTTGAATCTAGATATTACATGTTAGGCTAATGGAAAATTCATCTTAGCTTTTTAGATCTTGGATTTCCATCCTAGTTCTTAGTTTAATCTTGAATCATCACTCTTCATTGTTAAAAGCTTGAGGCTAGTTCCTTATACTAGTTCTTGATTTCTTCATCATCCATTATCTTGGATCTTAAGATCATCCATTTTCCATTTTCAAACACCATTTGGGATTTTATTATTGTGTTGGGAGATCACACCCACATCTTGACAAAAGAGAAAATCAAACAATTCATTTGGGTGCACTTGTTTTGGCTCTATCGAAGGTTGTGTGAGAACTTTGTGTTGTTTCAAGTTTTTAAACATGTTTAGTGTAGATTGATTGCTTTCTCCTAACGTTTAAAAGATAGTTTAATGTCAAGCCTTAGATTTCACTTTATATATTAATTTCTAAAATTCAAATATAATTATTGGATACATTCAAACTAATCAAGTACATACTAAATTTAAATGTAAATGTACTAAAATTAAATAAATAATAAATTCTAAATACACCTCTTCAATTTTTTTATACATGTTAAAAAAATCAATGAGAGAGAGAGAGAGAGAGAGAGAGAGAGAGATGATCTATGATTTAGAACTATCTAGAGAGAGTAGAGAAATAAGGAAAAGTACATCTATGTCAATACATAAGTTTTTAGAAGTCTCAAGTGTTAAATTCAAGCTAATAGATTTAGGAATGTACAAATAAAGAGGTCACGATTAAACAAAGACACATGATTGACACTATTGTAGTTCTTTCATTGGCAAACTCTATATTTCATACATGTTGATAATTAGTATAAATAGTCTCTAAAATAAATAGTATAAATAGTCTCTAATGTTGATTTTAATTAGTCTCTAAAATATATTTAGTATAAATATAAATTTAAGAAACTTTATCTCTTTAAACTTATTAAAATCCTCAATTTTTCTTCTAAAAGGAAACACACACACACATATATGTATCTATGTATCTATGTGTATATATATGTATATATATAGATACATATAGATATATACATGTATATATATATATACATAGATACATGTATATATATACATATGTATATACCTATATATACACATATATACCTATATATATATATATATATGTGTGTGTGTGTATATATATATATATATATTTATATATATATACACATATATATATATATATATTCTTTTAAAATATAATATAGAGCATAATTTTCCATAAAAATGTAAAAATCACCAACCTGAAAGTGATGTTTTAGAGGTTCAATGGTTTGGAGGTTTCATCCAAGCTCACTGTCAAAAATGACATTTTTGACAATGGTTTTCTTAATTTAAAAAAAAAAGCCTACTTCAAGGTTTCAATCGAAACCCATTTAATATGAATATTTTTTTTTTTAAAAAGCACTTTCGATTGGACCTCAGTTTTGATCGAAACCATGACATCAATTACTTTTGATCGAATGCACTTTTTGCACTCGATCAAAAGTCACTTTCGATAGAAAGTTGGTAAAAATGAGATTTGGCCAAAAATGTAAAATTCTTTCATCCAAAAAAGTGCAACCCACTATTATGGGTTCACTCATATAGTTCATTCAAACATCTAACTAGGTCCTATTAAGGGGCATTATGTGGAATAATGGATCCTCTTGAGGGGTATAATGTCATAATATAAGTCCTACTAAGGGCTATAATGTCACAATAGGTCATAGTAAGGAGTCTTAAGTCATAATAGGTCATCTTAAAAGGTCTTATGTCATAATAGGTCTTATTATGTAATACTAGGCCCTACTAAGGGGTCTTAAGGGGTTTTATGTCATAATAGGGACTCTTAAAGGGGTCTTCTGTCATAAAAGGTCATCTTGAGGGATCTTATATCATAATAGGTCCTATTATGTCATAATAGGCCCTACTAGGGGTTCTTAAGAGGTTTTATGTCATAGTAGGGACTCTTAAGGAATCTTATGTCATAATAGGTCCTACTAAGGGGTCCTAGGTGTCTTAAGGGGTCCGGAGATGTCCTAGGAAATAGTAAGGGGTTGTATCATTCTTAATAGGTCCTAGGATGTACTAAGGGGTTGTATGATGTCTTAAGAGGTCCTAGGATATACTCAAGGTAGCTAGTTGTCTTAAGGGGTCAAAATATGTCCTAGGATGTACTAAGGGGTCGTATGATGTTGTAATAGGTCCTAGGATCTACTATGGGGTGCTAGGTGTCTTAAAAGGTCATATGATGTACTAAGGGGAAATATGATAACATTTCAATATCTAACTATACATGTAAAACATTTATACATAACATTGGAAACATCTAGAAAATATACATAACATTTAAACATATAAAAAAGAAATTTAAACATCTAAATATACATGTATGTATTGTTAGGATTATGTAATACTGAGAGGGGGGGGTGAATCAATATTACAACACTTTAAACATGGACTTAATAATTTCCAACTTAACCATATAATTATTGAAATGAAAAGAACATAAGCACACAACACATAACTCATAACACCATGAATTTTTGTCGAGGAAACCATGGCCAAGGGAAAACCCCGATGGGGATGGTACCCACAAATATGTACTAAAATAATAGTGTCCTTGTTAGGATACCTAACCCTGTTAGGAGCTGAATATTACATTAGCACATTTCCCTATTAGGGGAATACAAAACCCTATTAAAGGTATACTGAGCACACTGCTCTTACAATCAGAAATAGTTTTATGTTACAATCAATCTCAGTAGTGAAAAATACAAGCATTGGCTATTCTTAGATAGTTATAATTGAAGCTCGCATCAACATCTACCTGACATCACAATGGATCCATTCCATCTGTCATTCCCATACCATCTCATATCTTCGCTTTACAAAAAGCTCTTCATATATATATGTTATTGCATTACCAGTCGGCTCTCAAATACATTACAAAATAGAATTAATACTTATGCAAAGAGTAAATACAAAGTTGGAAATATTATATAACCAAAATATAGGTTATCCATAGTCCCAATCCAACTTAGCACGTTTGGATTCTATGTCATACTCCCTTAATCATCACGACTGGTCATCTTCCCCATATCATTGTTTCTCTGTCTTCGCATGCATTCAACTATTTGTAACTTACTATGATCAACACCAAAACTTTAGAAACCTTAACTAAAGGTCATACATACCCCAAAATGTCCTTTCTTAAGCTCACACATCTTCATTTTCCATATACTAACTTCATTGTCCAAAATTGTACTGCTATACTTTGAATTTATGTTTACTATACTTAGTCATTTTGCAATCTGCATCTCCAAAACTGTAAACAACTCCAAGCGATCATCATACCAGATGTGTTACCGAAAATGAAAAACCTCAAGTTCCCCATAACACTCCAAAATGAATCACTTGCCAACAATCTCTCCCTTTGGCATTGATGACAATACTTAGTGAAAAATGACTAAGTGTCAATACGAAAAAGATGTCTGTGTATATCTTTTACATATCTCCTTTACTCTATACAATTTCGATACATTTTTCATCTCTTATCTTCTCCCCCTTTGACATCAATGGTAAAGGTATACAAAAATGTAGAATACATAAAAAATTTAGCACTGCTTACCAGAAAACTTAGACCATCTTTAGTACATCTCAGAAAGAGTTTTCTAAGATCTTCACTTCCTCTATCTAGGTCTTCACTAGTATCTGACTTAAATGAATTATCTCATTCAGTGCAAACAAAGAATTATCTACTGCATGTAGCTCATTAGGCATATGTGTTGTAAGGGCCTGTGTTGTCTTCTCCATGTTAGAGATATGGACCTCAAGAATTGATAGCTTGGGAGTGATTAGAATCTTCATCATACCAAACCTTTCTATAACTCTCCCTCTTTCTATATCTAGTACACTCAGTTTGTTCAAAATCTTGGACACCTCTCTGTCTATTTCCAATACAGATTGTGAGGAGGTCTCACAACTATCCATCAACTTGTTGAGAGTAGTTCTATCCTTTGCTACTATGTCCTCATTATTCTTGATATGTATGATAGGATTTATACAGTAACTGTATAAATTCCTTCCATGTGCGACACAAACTTTAGCCTCAGATGTAGTCTTATTCAGTATGCCCAAGTCCCATGAAATAGACTTGCACACTTCTTCCAATTTCTTTGCGAGATATTTCTTCTCAGCCTTCTCTTCAATAATATTCTCTAATGAGTCATAGTGACTCTCAAAGTCATTTAGTACCTTGTTCAATTTCTCTGCATCAACTTCTCCTTGAAAAATAATAGGTGCTGGAAGGAGTTTGTTAAGAGTGTCAACTTCTCTTGTCATTACCTTAGTATTCTTCTCTCCTTTCTGTTCAGATCTTTCTTTAGCCTTAGAAAATGCGATGTAGGATGAATTCATCAGCTCATCCACATCCATGTTCTCAATGTTTGTGCTCAAAGTATTGTTTCCACTTGCCAAAAATAAAGGTGAAGAATCAGATGTAAAAGTTTCCTATTTCACTTCAACTTTATTCACTGTATCTTCCACTGTTTCATCTCTGATTTCTTTCTTATTTTATTTCTCTGTCATATCCTTGTCACTGTTTCCTTCAATGTTTTTACCCTACACAAAAGGGGCATTCACATCCTGTGAAGTGTCCAATGATACAAGTACATCAGAAACATAGAAATCTGGTTGCTTCACAGTGCTCACATACTGACTAGTATCTTCGCTAATTGATTTATCAAGGTTTATTTCAGCTTTCCTTGACGATTCACCTTTCTCAATAGATTTGGGCTTAGGAGCCTTAGGTGGCGAGGTTTTCTCAGTTTTAGTTCCCATTAATACCTTTTCCACAACTTTCTATGTCTCCTCAATTACTTCAACATATCTGCTTCCCATTATTTTAACTAATCTTGTCTTGGTTCTCAGTAAGGGTTTTAGTTCATTCAATATTCTCTCCATCTCCTTAACATATACAACAAGTAACATATCTTCAATTGTTTTTTCTCCAATCACTTTATCTTCTTTCTATGCTAATTGCTTCCTTATCTCCAATTTCTCATATAACTCCTCAGGTATACTATCTCCAATTTCTAACAAATTCTTCTTAAAAATAAGCAAATGATTAGTCACTATGTCTTCAATTAGAAGTTTTTCAGATGCCTCATACCTGTCATAATATTTATCCAATGAAACAAGATTCCCTTTCTAAATTACCCTCTTCTCTAGCATTTTCATGTCTGTCTTCTAGAGTTGACTCACATTAGTGGCCTTTTCTTCAACTTTCTTCTCTTCTCCTTCTATCCTCTATTTCTTAGGAGGTGAGTCCAGTTTAGTGGACCTTGTGTTTCTTTTAGGCAATTTCTTTGGTATCTCTTCCTGCGATGTATATTGTGGTAGTGAAGGTGTTGATACATCAATTACAGTAGAAAGTGGACCGATTATCTTCACATCTTCTCGAGGTGGAAGTGTTGCAACAACAATGCTTACCAACCCAGAATCTCTCTTTGTCATCTTCTTTCTATCTTCTTTCATTTATTCTTTTGAAATACCTGCCTTAGCTACTAAGTCATCAATTACATTCTCTACTTTCCTTTTCCTTGATGCTCTTGTCTGTTCCTCCCTAATCTTTGCAAAATTTTCCTCATAAGTACCCCATCTTTCTTCTGATGAATAAACTTTTGAAGATAGAATGTGTTCCACTTGCATAATTAAAACTTCACATCTATCCTCATAACCAAGTGGATGGTATCACTTCTTTCTATGTAGAACTGCCTCAAAGCACACACAATCAGTTTCAACCATGAAACAGATTCAGTCCTTGTATTTATCTACTACTGCCTCAAGAATTCTCTCCCTTTCCTTCATCTCTCTTTGTAATATTTTGATCATAGCAAACAATTCACCATCTACCCATGTGATGTTCTGTCTCCTATAACTCTGTGAAATTTGAATACTAGTAGGTACAATGTCCTTCCATGCTCTAAGGTGCATACCAGGAAATTTGTGAACAATGTCGATGTACATATGTATCAACAAAGATCCAAATCTGAATCCCTTCGACTTATCCTTCTTGGGTTGTCTTACATTCTCCAAGAATTGTTGTGTTAGTACTTTACAAAGGTTATACTTGATGTTTTCTTGAACCATTTTGTAAGGCATTAAGATTACTCCTACTGATATTGAATTGATTCAGCTGCTATAATGGAGTTTATAGCCTTAAATCATAGTAATCAATCTGACATCCTGTTCGAATATATCATTTAACGTCATCTCTCTTTTGTCCCACTGTGAATGCGTTAGGGTTTCCACCATTTTCTTAGTATTCTTCTCAGCAAAAGGGATTACACCAGTGTTGTCCAAACCCGTTATAGCATGAATTAGGTCATTGCAGTTCTTCACAGGCTGATCTCCAAGCCACATAAACTGGTCATGAACTCTTCTCAGAATAATCTTTATCCATTCTTTTCTGTCAAACTCGTAAAGTTTAGTTACCTTCATGATACTTAGATTATTAAGATGTGCGAACTCATCCTTCATTTTTCCATCATCTCCTATCATGTCTTCCATCTCACTAAAAATATCACCGTCTCCCAAATATTCATACTTACAATGTATGTAAGCCCTTACATGTTCGACATGTAGAACGTCGTAGGGTGTTTGTGAAAACACACCTTTGGGATCATCCTTAGTTGATTTAAAAGGGTGTTTCTTAAACTTGTATCTAGGTCTCTCTGCAACATCGAAAATGATCGAAGTATCCATTATCAAAGCTTCAAAATTGATCTAAATACTGTGTGTGTGTATTTGGGTACCTGTTAGATCAACACAAACACTCAATAGGTCATTGCATTAGTATAAATGGTTAGATAAAACATTCAAAAACCACTAATATCGGCCTATTGCCTTCTAACTAGAAAGAGTGTAATAAATAACATATTTAGCCCTCAGAATATGCTATAAATCAGTGACCAATACTATTCTAGCATGAAGGATTTTAATTGAAAACAAGCTAAATGATGAAATAAGCATGCATTTAAGCTATAAAAGATGA
>MU226051.1:4935115-4951517 GCA_018584345.1 Thuja plicata | reverse complement strand
TGTGTGTGTGTGTGTGTGTGTTTTACATTATCGATTTGGCTCTCAAATACATTACAAAATAGAGTTAATACCTATGAAAAGAGTAAATACAAAGTCAGCACCCTTATACTACCAAATTATAGGTTATCCACAATCCAAATCCAACTTAGCACATTTGGATTCCATGTCATACTCCCCTAATCATCATGACTTTGTTATGTATCTTTGTTTCTCTGTCTTCACATATCTTCAACTATCTATAACTCACTGCGATCAACACCAAAACTCAAGTGACCTTAATAGAAGGTCATATATACCCCAAAATGTCCTTTCCTAAGCTCACAAGTATTCATTCACCATATGCTAACTTTTTTGTCCAAAACTGTACTTCTATACTCTGTATTTGTGTTTACTGTACTTAGTCATTTTGCAATCTGCATTTCCAAAATTGTAAACAACTCCAAGTGATCATCATACCAGATGTGTTTCCATAAATTACAACCTTCAAGTGTCCCATAGCACTCCAAAATGAATCACTTGCCAACAAACCTTGTCATAACTCTCCCTCTTTCTGTATCCAGTACACTCAGTTTGTCCAAAATCTTGGACACCAATCTATCTATCTCCAATATAGATTGTGAGGAGGTGTCACAGCTATCCATCATCTTATCCAAAGTAGTTATATCCTTCGCTACTATATCCTCAATGTTCTTGATATGTATGATAGGATTTATATAGTAACTGTATAACTTCCTTCCATGTGGGACACAACTTTTAGCCTCAGATGTAGTCTTGTTCAGTAAGACCAAGTCCCATGAAATAGATTTGTACACTTCTTCCAATTTATTCGCTCAACCTTCTCTTCAGCGATATTCTATAATGACTCATAATGACTAACAAAGTCATCTAGTGCCTTGTTCAAGTTCTCTGCATCATCTTTTCCTTGAAAAATAATAGGTGCTAGAAGGAGTTTGTTAAGAGTATCAACTGCTCTTGTTATTACCTTAGTCTTCTTCTCTCCTTTCTGCTCAGATCTTCTTTAGCCTTAGAAAATGTGATGTAGGATAACTTCATCAGCTCATCCACATCCATGTTCTCAACATTAGTGGTGAAAGTCTTGTCTCCACTTTCCAACAATAAAGGTGAAGAATCAGATGTAAAAGTTTATTGTTATCACTTCGACTTTATTCACTGTGTCTTCCACTGTTTCATCAATGTTTTCTTTCTGATTTTATTTCTCTGTCATATCCTTGTCACTATTTCCTTAAATGTATGTATCCTGCACAAAAGGATCATTCACAAATGTGAATTGTCTAATGACATAGGCACACCAGAAACATATAAATCTGGTTGCTTCCCAGTGCTCACATACTGACTAGCATCTTCGCATCTTGATATATCAAAGTTTATTTCAGCCTTCCTTGATGATTCACCTTTCTCAATAGATTTGGGTTTAGGAGCCTTAGGTGGTGAGGTGTTCTCAGTTTCAATTCCCATCAAGACCTTTTCCACAGCTTTCAGTGTCTCCTCAATTACTTCATCACATCTTTTTCCCATTATTTTTTCTAATATTGTCTTGGTTCTCAGTAAGGGTTTTAGTTCACTCACTATTCTCTCCATTTCCTTACCAGATACAACAGGTAACATGTCCTCAATTGTTTGTTCTCTAATCACTTCATCTTATTTTTGTGCTAATTGCTTCCTTATCTCTAATTTCTAATATAACTCCTCAGGTATACTACCTCCAATTTCTAACAATTTCTTCTTAAAAATAAGCAAATGATTAATTACTGTCTTCAATCAGAAGTTTTTCAGATACCTCATACCTATAATAATATTTAGCCAATGAAACAAGATTCCCTTTCTCAACTACCCTCTTCTCCAAAAATTTCATGTCTGGCTTCCAGAGTTGTCCCACATTAGTGGCCTTTTCTTCAACTTTCTTCTCTTCTCTTTCTGTCCTCTATTTCTTAGGAGGTGAGTCTAGTTTAGTGGACCTTGTGTTTCTTCTAGGAAATTGCTTTGTTATCTCTTCCTTCGATGTATACTATGGTGGTGAAGGTGTAGATACATCAATTATAGTAGAAACTAGAATGATTATCTTCATATCTTCTAGAGGTGGAAGGGTTGCAATAACAGTACTTGCCAACCCAGAAGCTCTCTCTTTCATCTTCTTTCTAACTTCTTTCATTTTTTATTTTGATATACCTACCTTGGCTACTAAGTCATCTACTACATTCATTACTTTCCTTTTCCTCGAAGCTCTAGTATGTTCCTCCCTAATCTTTGCAGACATTTCCTCATAAGTACTCCATCTTTCTTCTGATGAATCAACTTCTAAAGATAGAATGTGTTCCACTTGCATAATCAAAACTTTAGACCTAACCTCATAAACCAATGGCTAACACTACTTCTTTCTAGGTAGAACTGCCTCAAAGAACACACAATCAGTTTCAACCATGAAATAGATTGAGTCCTTGTATTTCTCTACTACTGCCTCAAAAATTCTCTCACTTTCCTTCATCTCTCTGTAAGATTTTGATCATAGAAAATAATTCACCATCTACCCATGTGTTGTTCTGGCACTTATAACTCTGAGAAATCAGAATACCAGTAGGTACACTATCTTTCCATGCTCTAGGGTGCATACCTGGAAATTTGTGAACAATTTGGATGTATATATGTATCAACAAAGATCCAAATCTAAATCCATTTGACTTATCTTTCTTAATCTACCTTATATTCTCCAAGAATTTATGTGTAAGTACTTCGTAAAGGTTATAGTTGATGTTTTCCTTAACCATTTTGTAAGCCATTAAGATTACTCATGCTGATAGTGAATTGAGTTGGCTGCTATAATGGACTTTATAGCCTAAAATCATAGTAATAAATCTGACATCTTGCTAGAGTATGTCATTTATTATCATCGCTCTTCTGTCCCACTGTGAATGCATTGGGGTTTCCACCATCTTCTTAGTGTTTTTCTCAGCAACAGGTATTATGCCAATGGCTTCCAAACCTATTATAGCATGAATTAGGTCACTGCATATCTTCACAGGCTGATCTCCAAGCCACATTATAAACTAGTCGTGAACTCTACTTAGAATTATCTTTATTCATTCTTCTTCCTCAAACTCATAGAGTTCAATTACCTTCATGATACTTAGGTTGTTAATATGTGTGAATATGCATAACAATTAAAGCAATAACCAGAAAAAGGTTTGAAAGGGGCTTTACTTCTACAGTCTTTCTTCATGTGTCCAGCCTTGTTACAGTGAAAACATCTACCTCTGAAAGGTCTTATTTTTTCTTTAGGTTCTTCAAGAGTAGGTCTTTCTCCATTAGTCTTCACATCATATTTTTCTTCTTGATTCTTTAAACATTCAACTTCATTGAATCCAACTCCAGTCATGTTTCCTTTAGGTTTCTGCCTATCTCTTTGTTCATCGATCAAGTCATTTCTCATGTGAAGTCTTTCAATATGTTTCTTTGCCTCAAAAAGTTCTCCTTTTATGATCTGATTATATTTCTCTAATTCTAGATACTGTAGTGATTAAGTTCACTCTTCATTTGTCCCATCTGAATATTAGCATCTTTTAAGGTTTCTTCAAATTTTTTCTTAGCATCCTTTTCCTGTTGAATCTCTTTAGCCATCTGTAGTAAAGTAGTTTCATGATTAAGCTTCAAAGAATCTTTCTCTTGCTCAAGCTGCTTTATCTGATCTGAAGTATCGTTGTCTAAATCATCTTTTATCTTAACCATAAGATCTTGTCTCTGAATTCTAGAAAGTTCAAGTTGTTCTTTTAGTTTCTTAATGAATCCCTTTGCTCTTCTCAATTTGAATTTCAACTCACCATTTTTTTCTTTAGCTTTGTCAAGATCTTCAAGTGTCACTTTAAAGTTTTCCTCCAAACTTTCAGAATCCATCTTGATCTCCCTTAAGTTGTTAAAAATTCTCTCTAAGGGCCAAAAGATCTTATACCAATTGTTAGGATTAAGTAATACTGAGAGGGGGGGGCAAATCAGTATTACAAAACTTTAAACACGAACTTAATAATTTCCAACTTAACCATATAATTACTGAAATGAAAAGAACATAAGCACACAACACATAACTCATAACATCATGAATTATTGTCGAGGAAACCCTGGCCAAGGGAAAACCCCAGTGGGGATGGTCCCATCAAATATTTACTAAAAGTATAGTGTCCCTGTTAGGAGACCTAGCCTTGTTAGGAGCTGAATATTAAATTAGCACATTTCCCTATTAGGGGAATACAAAATCCTGTTAAAGGTATACTAAGCACACTGCTATTACAATAAGAAAGATAGTTATGTTACAATCAATCTCAATAGTGAACAATACAAGCATCAACTATGCTTAGATAGTTCTAGTTGTAGCTTTCATCAACATCTGCCTGACATCACAATGCATCCATTCCATATTTCATTCCCATACCATCTCATATCTTCACTTTAGAAAAAGCTCTTCATATATATATGTTATTGCATTACCAGTTGGCTCTCAAATATATTACAAAATAGAATTAATACTTATGAAAAGAGTAAATACAAAGTAGGTGATCTTATACAACCAAAGTATAGGTTATCCACAATCCCAATCCAACTTAGCATGTTTAGATTCCATCTCATACTCCCTTAATCATTGTGACTGATCATCTGCCCTGTATCACTATTTCTTTGTCTTCACATGTCTTCAACTATCTGTAACTTACTGCGATCAACACCAAAACTCAAGCGACCTTAACTAAAGGTCATACATACCCAAAAATTTC
Source organism: Thuja plicata (assembly GCA_018584345.1). Lineage (NCBI taxonomy): Eukaryota > Viridiplantae > Streptophyta > Pinopsida > Cupressales > Cupressaceae > Thuja > Thuja plicata. The sequence goes on along the minus strand of MU226051.1, from coordinate 4,946,742 downwards.
CTTTCCTAATCTCGCAAGTCTTCATTCGCCATATACTAACTTCGTTGTCCAAAACTATACTGCTATACTCTGTATTTCTATTTGCTGTACTTAGTCATTTTGCAATCTGCATCTCCAAAATTGTAAACAACTCCAAGCGATCACCATACCAGATGTGTTTCCATAAATGAAAACCCTCAAGTATCCCATATCACTCCAATATGAATCACTTGCCAACATGTATAACATTTAAACATATGTAGCATTGGCGTCAAAAGAGGTCCAAGGATGTAGTAGGATGTATTAAGGGGTCCTAGGTGTCTTATGAGGTCAAAAGATGTCCTAGGATGTATTAAGGAGTCATATGATATCTTAAGAGGTCCTACGATGTACTAAGGAGTCATAGGTGTCTTAAGGGGTTCTATGTGCCTTATGAGGTTAGAAGACATCCTAAGATGTATTAAGGCGTCATGTGATGTCTTAAGAGGTCCTAGGATGTACTATGTGGTCCTATGTGTCTTAAGGGGTCCTAGGATGTACTAAGGGGTCCTAGGTGTCTTGACATGAAATATGTGTTGTTATTTTTTGTCATATATTTCATGTAGTTGTCTAAAAAGGTTTCTGTTTATATGTGTAGTAAATATTTTTTTTCCCTTAAATACACTATTGCCCATTAAAATAATATAAAAACTAATAAATTATTATCCATTAATATTTTTAAAAAACTAATACATAATAAAAAAACTATATAAAAATATTAAAACATTAATATATTAAAGGTAACTATTAGAAAAAACATTAAAAAACACAATAAAAACCTACCTGGAAACATTTTCGGCCGAATCAATTAGCCCCTTTCTCCTCAGAGTCCACTTAATTCCTAGCTTGGTGCAGAAAGAGGGGTAAAGCCTCTTTTTGACCTTATATAGCATCAGGGTTCTGGCTAGAATCGATCTAGCCGAAAGGGTTCTGGCCAAAACCCTAATGCCATGTAGCCGCCATGTTACTACCACATGGGTTTAGCCGGAACCCTTCCAATAGGAATGCTTCTGACTAGATCTATTTTGGCTAGACCTATTTAGTTGGCCCAAAGTGTGACACAGATTTGTACTTTTACCCATAGATATTACCTATCCTCTTCGATGACTTGTATGCAATTGTCTCCTTGAAAACATTAAGAATAAAATAATATATATAAGATAGAATTGTGTATTTTTCTTAATGTCTTATTGTCTATTTTAACCAATCTTCATGAGACATTTTAGATGACATCTTTTCTTGTGTAATAAAAAAAATCCATATTTATTTCTTTAAGGAGACCTTCTTGGTATGTGTAGGATCGTGAGGGGGCAAAAAGTGTTGATATTAAAAAAATGTGTTTTCCATTTGATGACAATTGAAAATGACAAGCAAAATTATGAGTCCTAATCAAGCTTAACCATAAGCAAAGGAATCCATCAAGAGTTCAATTATCATCCAAGAGAACACTACTTAATGAAAGCATAAAACACATGTTAGATAATCATTAAATCAAACCAAATGCTTTCATGAAATGCTTGATTCTGATGTCCTCCTATATACCAATATCTTGTGTGAATGAAATGTGGGTGCTCTCAGTTTTGTAACACAAAGTACAAGAGGTTATGGAGAATTAAGATGGTTGATTGATATGCAAATGATAATGCAAGTTATAGTAGGAATGGTGTGATAATGATAGTAGCAAGATATCAAGATGATTATGATGATAGACAAGATAAAAAGTATGCAAAATCCTCAAGTATTTTCCAAGATTGCATAAGATAAGATCACTAGACTGCATGATATGATACCATTAGAGATAAGTGTCAAAATGATGAGAAAATGTCTTTTATAGAATCCTCATGAAAACCAATGGTTGAGATTAAGAGGCAATAGGAGATTTCATAGGATGCAATTTCAGGTAGGGTTTCAAAAAGAGTGGATAGGATTAAGAGGCAATAAGAAAATGAGTGGTTGAGATTAAGTGGTGGTAGAGGTGTGTTGACTTTTCAAGGTGCATTGAACCTAGACATAGGCAAGGTGGGAAAGGTCAAATGAAGAGACAAGTGACCAGTGGTGCAAGGATAAAATTTAGGAGTTGATCCATGTGATTAAAGGTGACTGGCTAAAATGGAAAGAAGAGGATTTGAGAATTTATAAAATAAGAAAAGGTGTTTATTTAATAAATAGAAGAAATAGGTAAGGTAGAAGGATAAATCAAATAAATGAGAATTTATTTAATTTTTAAAAGAAAAAGGTAATGAATTATTTAAATAAATAGGATATTTATTTAAATAATAGATGAAGAGGATAATGAATGAATTCAAATAAATAAAAAATTTAGTTAATTAATAGATGAGTTTTTGTTGATTTCATGAGGAAATTTTTAGGTGTCTACATTTACCTAAAAGCATTAAAATTTGTGTTGACTTTTTGGTTGGTTTAGGTGTCAATACATGTAGCCATGGAAAAAGCCAAAGCATAATGGATATAAAAAAAATCAAATATCATAACATAACATATTTTCAAAAATATCCATAATTTTTAATTTCATAAAGTTTTGACCAACTTATGGTCGTAAGACATGTGTTTTTATATATTTATAAAGTTCTAGTAAAAATTCATAAATAATTATTTACTTAAAAAAAATTAAAAAAATATGTGTCCCAACAAGACACGAGTCTTCTACTTATATCTGGAGTCTTATAAAAAGATATTATGTGTTGATTGTGGTTAGGGTGGTCAGATAGAAATCTACTTATTAACTTTTTCCTAAAAATTTAGTACTTCTACATTGAAATTTCAGATTTTCACCAAATAGATTTATTTTCTAGAAAAATACCAGTAGCTTAGAAACTACATTCAATTTGTTGTAGATTCTATTCTTAGATATTTTTGAAATAATGTTGATAACTTATTCAAAATTTTACGTCAAGTTGCCTAAATTTGTTTTTCTAAATTTTCATCACCACTTATGGACCTAGTTTGGTCATCCATGATCCTACGCATACCTTTCTATCTTCAACTTCCATACCTCATATTTAATACCATTTAATTTCTCAATATCCATAGAAGTAGAAGCCATAGTTTTCAATCATTTCTTTGAATTTACAAAAGTTCACAATTCAAAAGTTTAATCCCTCTTTGCATTACCTCTAACAGTAGGAGATAATAGAAATTATGGGTATTCAAATCTTGTCTAAATTATCTCCTACTTATATTCAAATTTTATTTTCTCAAGGTTCCAATATGTCACTTTTTAGCTAGGCATGGAATTGTTTTTTTTATTATGGAACCTCTTGACACCATCATGTCCTCATTAGTCCTTGATCAATGGTAGTTAAGTGCCACCTTTATTTCGTCAATGTCACATATGTCCTATTTTTCTATTAATAAAAGAAGCATAACAAGGGTGTTGACTGTTACAAACAATATCCAAGGGTTGTACAACTAGAAAAACATGTATGTGATACTAGAACATAGAATATATTACAACAACAAATAGACTAATAATTCGTTAAATAGCTCATTAATAGAAGACAATCCCGAGTCCTAATCCCTTGACCTGCTCATACCCGATCTGATAACATGCAACCTCTCATGTCTTAGGAAATCCAGTAAATCTCTATTTTCCTTTAGCTCATTGTCTTCCAAATCTTCCCAAAAAAGATAGAAGGTTGTGGCAGCAACATATAGAATCATGCTTCTGAAATTGGTGAAGTTTTTCTTTCCCCTTTCCATTCATAGGAATCGGTTCATGAGGTAGTATAAATTCCCCACAACATTAGGAAACCAGCCCTTAAGATACTACACTTTTCCTTCAAGGTAGTCAACTCTCTCCCTTAGGCACTCATAGCTAGAGAAAGTGTTGTCATTGAAGGAAATCTCTTCCCCCTCCTTTCCCAAACTTCCCCATAGCCATCAAGGATCATGGACTCAAGGCTTTGATCACTAATCTCTTGAATGATATTTTTGGCTCAAAAGATGTATTTAGGCAAAGCATTGAAAACATGACTACCCTGTCAATTGGGTATGGTTCTATAGTCCTTTAGAAGTTCCACATTCTATTGTTGCATGTATCTCTTCATTTTCCTTTCCCTTCTCCATGTAGAAAAAACTTCAATAATGTCACCGAGGATAATCACATGACCTTTTAACCCTTCTATCATCTTGTTATCAACCATTCTGGTAGCACTTTTACATGGGTTAGACATCCCCGTCTTGAGGTCTACCCTTATTGTTATGCCTTTTCCCTGGGTCCCCACCAACCCAATGTTACTATCTTGTCTATTTTTATATGTCCCTCTAACAGTGTATTTATTTCTTTCCTCACTATCATACATCTTCATAACCCTGTATCTTCACTTGAAGGCCCGCCCAAAGTTTTTCTCCATCTATTGGTAACCGTTGGCATTTTTTTCTTCCCAAAACCCTTTGAAACAGCTTAGGCGCAACAAAAGCATGATTCCAACTGTGGTTTTGATGAATGATGTCATGTATGGCCCCAATATCATTTTTGAAATCCTCCCTTTCCTTAAACCTTTTGAGCTCAATCTAATTGTTCCAATTTTTTGCGTTAAGAATTTTTTAAGTAGTTCCAATTTCCTTTTTATTAGGTCCACAGGAGAAAAAAAACCATGGTTCTACACTCATGGTGATAATTACCCCAACCCTTTTCCTTTTGTACTTGACATTTGTAATTGATATCATATTTCTAATTGTAGTTTTTTTTGTCATTCAATATGATCTCCCTAATTTGGGTGGGGAAGTTATCTACCTTTCTCTATAATTTAAGCCCATTGGTTTCTTGTCCCCACATTGCCAAATCATCAACTACGCAATTCCCTTCCCTATATATGTGCTTGATCTGAAAGATTTCAAGGCCTAGGATGAGCATGTGGATGTCATAGATGATACTTTCAGATGACCAACAACAATTATTTTTTCCATGAACCACATCAATTATTAGTTTAGAATCTCCTTCAATGATTAGGGCTCTAACTCCAATCGACAGAGAAAATTTGAATCCCCAAAATAGATCCACAACTTCAGCTTGATTATTGGAGTGACCATCAAGATGCCCTGCAAAGGTCAGAGACAACATTCTGCCACTTGTCCTTATTAATCCTCTGACAACAACTTTCAATCTCGTAGTTGAACCATCAAAGTTGAGTTCAAACCATCCCCTACTAGGGAGTATCCAATTAGTTCCTTTTCTTTCTATTCTTTTTGAGTTATCATATTTGGCATAAATATGAGGGATGTACCAATTATTTACGATTTTTTTTTCATAATTAGTCAGGGGGAATCTAGATAGGCCCGTATAGATAGCTACATTATCCAAAAGTAATTTAAAAAAAGAATTAAAAACAACATACACTGAACTTTCAGTATCTCTGAATATTTTGATGTCCTTTCCTTCCATATGAACCATGTCATATGATGGGGAATCTGTCTCCATAATTGCTTGATCATGAAGTTCCTCCAAGGCCCTATCTATTCTTTGAAATATGTATGGGGTGTGTTATTCATCACCCAAGTGATTTCCAACTTGTCAAATATTTTTCACCTTAATTCCCAAGTGAATTTATAGTGAGTACAAATATGAGCAACTGACTCTTCTTCCTGCTTGCACATAATGCATCTATTAGGAAGTTGGAATCAACTTTTGATTAGATTGTCTTGAGTGAGTATCTTATTATGCATTTTGGTCCACCAAAAGAAGTTAAATTTGGGTAAAATTTGAGAATTCCAAGCTCCCCAGGCCCATGATGGGTGGTTATTTTTTTCAAGGAGCATGGAGTATGCAGATTTAACAGAGAAGTTCCCATTCTAATTCTTTCTCCAACAGAAACTATCCTCTCTGCTGAAAACCATAATCTTAATTCTAGTCAATGTATCTTGTAGATCCTTAGTAGTGCCCAAAAAATTTGGTCTATTTTGACAGTAGGTTGAGATATCCTTCCATGTCCTCTATGGAGTGATTATATCACAGACCCTAGTGCAAAAGTGTGCACAAATAATATTAATTAGACTTCTGAAGCCGGGAAAAAAACCTAATGGTTCCTCATCAACCCAGACTTCATCCCAAAACTTGATGGACCTATCATTTCCAATTTATTAATGATTCCCCTTTGCATTAATTTCCTTTCTTTTACAATATTTTTCCAAATTTGGGACCCTGAAGGGTAGGAGTCATTAAATAGCATTTTACTAAACCTCTCCACCCCAAGATATTTGGCACACATAATTTGCACTAGTCAACCTTGTTAACAATCAAATTCCATCCCATTTTGGCCATCATTTCCTTATTCATTGCCAAAATCCTTCTCAAACCAAGGCCCCCCTCCTATTTGGGTCTATACAGTATTTTCCAATTAACCAAGGCAAGTCTCATTTTTTCTTCCAATTTCATCCACAGGAAATTCGCCTGATTTTTCCCAATTTATAAACCATTTCACCAATTATTTTAAAAAGAGAGAGAGAAAGTAGAGGGGTACACCTTGGAGAGAGGAAGCAAGAATCTAAAGTTTTCCTGCACTACTAAGTAGTTTCCATTTCCATCTTGCCAATTTTCTTTGTAACCTCTCTATGATGGAATTCTAGAATGTCAGTGTAGACACCTAAATTTGATTAACATATTTAATTAAATTTAGTGTCTTTCTAGAACATTATTTATTAAATAATTACATATTTATTTGATTAATTTATGTTATCCCCTAGCTCAATTAATTCAATTAATTAGCTATAGTCTAATTAATTATCAAATGACAACCCATAGTATAATAATTAATTTAATCCTTTTCCTCTATTAAGTTGAATGAATAAATTTATTTATTTAACTTAATTCATAATTCTCTTTTTATCCCACTTGTGAATTAAATATTCTATTTAATTCAATTTGAGCACATGGTTCCTAACTTCAACCCCTAAACTAACCATGCTCAACCACCTAACCCAAAGTTCCAACTCAACCCAACCCACTCACACATACTAACCCTTTTTTATTAGTTAATTGACCCCAATTAACTAATTAACCCCTCCACTCATTCTCTCTCCTCCCATCACATCTTAATCACCCCACTTGTCCTCTAAACCTAAGCCTAATCACTCCCTAAGCATGTGCACAATCCTAATCCAAGGATTACGAACTCAACCTCAACCCCAAAGTCAACTTCTTGTCACGTCCCTCAAATCCCTAACTATATGCATTTAAGTCTTCCTTAAATGCTCCTACATCCCTCTTCCACACTCCATCCTTCTTTTCCCATCTTTTCCCCTCTCACATCTCCCAAAATGATCACATTCCCCCATTCTTGCAAACCTCTCTCCTTGTGACACTTGTCACAATGAGAGGCATTTGAGAAAGCACAATCCATGTGCTTCCTCTCAAATGCATCTCCACCCTTCCTCAAGTTTGCATCTCAACCGTCCATCCAAGCCTCCATTTGCCTATAAATTGAACCTCATTTCCTTTGCAAATCATCCACCTTTTATGCAAAGTTATAATGCCCTTTTGAGAGCCAAGACCATAAATCATAGCCTTATAATGCCAAAATCCCTCCAAACCATTGAAGCTTGAGCATGATCATATGAGCACACTTCCAATCTCTTGGAAAAATCCACACATCAAAGGAGAGCCTGCATGGTTTTAGGAAGGTTTGCATACTCTTAGGCTCATTGCTTTTTTTAGTTTTTCTTTTGTCTTATCATAAATGTTGTAGTGATTTAGTTGTTTGAATGCTTAACTAGATGAGGGGGATTTAACGCCTGAGAAAATGCCCTTATTAACAAGATTGAGGAAGTTCCTGCCAAGGACTTCCTCCAGAATAATAAAGAGATAAGGTGATAGTGGGTCCTATTGTTGTAGACCTTTTAGGTCTAATGCTTTATCTAGGGGTACCATTAACTAAAATAGAGAAAGTGACCATCTCCACACATGTCTTAACCATATTAATCAACCTATTATTGAGTCCCTCTTTCTAAAGGACCTTGTATAAGAAGTCCCACTATACTCTATCATATGCTTTCAAGATTTATAGCTTGAAAGACATCCCTAGTTTTTTTCATCTATCCATTGAGTGTATTATTTCATGCACTATTATTAGAACATCCAAGATTTGATGGTTTGGAACAAAGCCCTTCTAATTGTTCTTAATCATTCTTTCAAGAAAAGGCTTGAGACAATTGACAAGAACTTTGGAGAATATTTTGTAGACAATGCTACAAAGGCTTATAGGTCTGAATTCCTCAATTCTAATGGGTTCTAGCACCTTAGGAATTAAAGCGATAAAAGTGTTATTGGTTCTTTTTAAAATCTTACTTGATTTGAAGAATTCTCTGGTAGCCAAAGTGATATCAGATTTAACAATCTTGCAATGGTCTTGGTAAAAATAGTAGAGAATCCATTAGGGCCAGGAGATTTGTAGTCACCCAGAGAAAAAACAACTGTCTTAACTTCATCCTCATAAAATAGGGACAAAATTTGATCATTGTCATCCAAACTAAGAGAGGGTTGAATACACTGCAACAACTGGTCTTCCAAGTGATACTTTCTCTCACCACCATCCTCATACATCCTTTGGAAGTAATCCATTACCAAGGTGCCAATTTGGTCATCCTCAGTAATCTTTTGGTTTTGATTCTAGTTATTATGCTTCAAATTTGGTTCCTTCTTTTGTGATTGTTAGCTGATTTGTGAAAGAGACCCATGTTTCTATCACCTTCTTTTAACCATTGTATACGTGACCTGTGTTCCCAATACATTTCCTCCTATTTGAGAATCATTTTCTATCTACTACATAGATCTTCCTCATCCCTACAAATCTCCTTTGAGTCATCCCTTATAACCATTCTCGCCTAGATTTCCTAGAGGCCAAGTTCAATATCTCTTTTTTGAATAAAGATATTACTGAATGCTAACTTTTTCCATCCTTTGACATTCCTTTTTATCAAATAAATATTTTGGGTAATTCTAAACATTGTAGGGCCCTTTATGGGGGTGTTCCACCAAGTCTCCAAACACTTTTTGAAATCAATATGTGAAGTCCACATAATTTCATATCTAAAGGGAAGATTCCCTCTAACGTGTTTGTTGTTTCATCTTAGGAGTAAAGGGCTATGATCAAAGATTATCCTTGGGAGAGCCAGTAGAGAGGTGTTGGTGCCCATGTTCTAATTTACAGAGATTAAAACCCTATCCAATATAACTTGAATAAGATGAGTCCCTCTCTTGTTGTTCAACCAGGTGTAGACCTGATAAGCTAGGTCATTGTCAAGAAGCCTAGTGTTATTCATTAAGTTGGCTAAATTAGACATGCTCTTAGTGTAATCATTCTTGCTACCCATTTTTTTAGAGGGAAAGAGTGAGGTGTTCAAATTACTAGCAACCATCCAAAGACTATCTTTAAGAGTCAACATTCTCTCAACAATCAGTTGCCAAACCTTTTGCCTACCCGGATGGGAGTTTGGGGCATACAAATTGATTAGATTCTAGGTCTCAATACTAGAGTCAAGGGAAAAAATTAAGTAGTTTGATTCAGAGGCAATTATGCAACCTTTTATTTTGCAGGGTCCCACATAGTGACAATTCCTCTGGAAGCTCCATTAGCATCACTTGTACAACATACTCACTTCCAGGCCATATATTGTTGGCTATACCATCAAAAGTGGTAGCATTCATTTTCACTTCCTGTATTAATTAGCAGAATAAATTTATTTTATGTCCTAGATGCAACCTTTAGGGCATGCTACTTTTGGGGGTTATTCAAACCCCTCATATTTCACAAGAGGATTTTCATTCCTTGTTTGTGTCATCTATCTTAGGGGTAACCCGCACATCCTTAGCATGACTCTTGGATAATTATTTATGCTTTAAAATCCTCATCAAGAAGCGGGATTTTATCTTAGCATCGACCCCTACCATCATGACCCTAGTTCTCCTCACTTGTAGTATTTTCTTCTCCTATTTTTTATTTCTTTTCTTCGATGACCACGGGGGTAGGCCTCCCCATAACATAAACCTTGTACAGGCTCAGTCCACTAATAGAGAAAGATAATTTATCACTAGCGGCAGTAGGTTCTACAACATAAGAACATGTTTTCAATCCTAGACCAACAGAGGCCAGCCTCAAGATGTCTTTGTTGTCCTAAAGATTTTGTTGCAATGGTCCATAAATCACTAAGTCAATATCCTCATTTATAGGATTAGGTAATTATTTTTGCAATTCCTTGTTGTCTATTTCAAAATGTTCTACTGCAAGGGAACAAATCAAGACCTAGGAAGGCCCATTGGCTCCCCTAGCAACTCTGAACTTAGTCTCAACATTCCTTAATCCACCAACTCCAATGTTCAACAAAACGGAGTTCTCCACGTGGATATCATTTATGTCCATAACCATTAGATATGTGTTCTTAGGGTCCAAGGAACCAGTAGTATTAGAGTCCCATATCCCATCTCCAGCAGTGGGCATCTATTATTTCAGGTTACCTGCCACCTCCTTAGTAACTCCCCACTATTCAATTTTTTGTTTTTTGAGGCCGAACGCTCATGTATCATATGACCCTTCTTTGAACATTCTTGATAGTATGTTGTTGCATTCTCATAAGCAATAGCCTGGCTAATTTTACCCAACTTTGACTGAAGAATAATAAAGTTGGGGAGAATTTTGTTATCCATAAATTTAACACAAAAGTGGGTAAAAACTAACCTAGACTTGGTTTTTGACACCTCATCCATGGATGAGTATTATCTAAAAGTATCTCCAACCCATCTAAAGATTTGTTTGTCCCATAGCTCCATGAGGAGCCCTCACATCCATACACAGACATGGGCCTCTCTATTTAGGTCTGCCTCCAGGTTAAAGCCCGGTTTCCATTTGTACAAGAATTGGTAGTGCTTGCCAAACGTCCTTGTGCCATCAAGAATCTCTTGTAGGTCCTCCTCCGAAGTGAAATGGAAGAGAAAAAGTCCCCTGGTAGTGCGCTCAGAGTTGCATTACCCCTTAACTTTCACCTTGTGGCTATCCACTTCTGGACAACTTCTATGGAGGGCATGGAGGGGAAAAAATTTCCCACTAGGGCACCATTCAAAGAAGCCACAACCTAATCAACCAGAGAATTCGGGGGCGTGAGTGCAATTTCATCTCATTTGGCTAGAATGTCAAGGTCAGGCCCAAAGCCATTGGGGTTGGGTTTCATTCCCAACTGATCTTTCATCCCATTAACACCATCACCAGTTACCTTGGAAATATGGGAAGAACAAGTCTTGTGAGAGGGGACCTTCCCCCAATCGTCCATGAACAACATAAGCAGAATATATATATATATATATATATATATATATATATTAGTTAGAGTAAGTTAACCTTTCTATTGGGAGTGAATGAGAGTTAACTCGAGTACCTCTTGGACATAGCATCTCCTTGATTCATGCACCAAAGAAGCCTATATATTAGTACATTACTCCTATCTTGTCTCCGTAATATTGACTATAATAATTATTTATTCAATTGTTTGATTTTATAATTAGTCCATAGGCATTTGGTCTTGAGTAGATTTGTTGTCCACAAGAAATTCCAACATTTTCCTTTACCTTTTCTAATAATTGGGGCATAACAATATTAAAACAT
>MU226051.1:4901989-4918933 GCA_018584345.1 Thuja plicata | reverse complement strand
AGTAATAAAATATAAAATATAGTATCTCATAATTATACTATATTGTAAATTAAAAGACCAATTTCAATGTAAATTAAAAGACCAATTTCAAAATAAATTATATGATATATGAATTATATATTACAAAACTATGGTTAAAAACAATCCGAAAAAACAAATTTGCGAAGCCTCCCAAAAAAGGGGTCCTATAAGACCAAATCAATTGAGCCAATCATAATTGAAATAACGCAACTGAATGCAATAGTATATTGCCTACGGCAAGTACAATAACACAAACATTAAAATCAACTATTTTTAAGATTTAGTCCTATATCTATAAGAATATTAAATACTTCAAGACTTTTACCTATTGGAATAATTATATACACAGGCCTATGCTTAAAACCCTCCCATTTCATTGTTGTACAATAGACAATACTAAATCCAATGTGAGGGCAAATGTTGTTTGGACTCTTCCACCTGTGGGCTTCTTTAAACTCAACTTTGATGGTGTTTCAGGGGGCAACCCTAGACCATGGGGAGCTCGAATAGTAAGCCGAGATTGTAGAGGCTCTATATTAAAGCAATTTCTAAGAAGCTCCCTACTGGAACCAATAATACCACAGAAATGGAAGCTCTTAGTCTCGAACTTGCCTCAACATTGGAATTAAACATTGACAAATTGGTGATTGAAGGTGACTCTATGGTTATTTTCCACACTCTAGTCAATAAACGGTCTTATTGCTAGAACCTCAAATATTTTTTGGATAAGGTTACTCTTCATCTTCAAGCCCTATCTGAGTATGAGGTAAAGCACTACTATGGGGAATCTAATCAAATAGCAAATTTCCTCGCAAATAAAGTCATTAATGATGATTTTCCCATACAAATGGTGGATCCATAGATCCTGTCATCTTTTCTTTAAATTTGGTAATTGGAAGCTCTACTTTGGCTTCACCATAATGGATGGAATTGATGGGAATACTTTCTCCTTACAATTGGATTCTCTTATGATGATGCTGAAATGCTTTTGATACATGTTTTCACCCATACCAAGTTGGATCGAATGAAATTCACAAGATAAGAACCGCTTGAACTTTAATGACGTGGATGAGAAATGTAGTTCCCTTCTCAGCTACAAAATGGAGGCTTTCTCCTTATGGTTCTTTTCTACGAGTTTGTATATGCTTTACCATAATTCTCTGCTTCATCTCCACCACTAGGCGTTGGATGCTCTAATATTTTGATGGATTCATTGTCACATGGATGGATCCTCAATAATGGGGCTAGTTGAGGGCAACTTTTCTCTTCTCCAGCCTAGCTGATTCTCATTGATGGAGATGGAATCACAAAAGCAGTATGATATTTTTAGTTGGTTCATCCTCTCCACTGGTGTTTGGATATTTTGTCAATATGTTGGGCTTTTAAGGATGGGGTAGTAGAGGATGTTTCCTTCTCCTCACCTTTGGGGCTCTGATCGATTACAACCTATCTTAGTCTCATTGATGGGTTTAGACGTAATTACCTACATGAAATGAAGATACTGAAAGTAGATGGTGGTGAATCTAGCCTATATCATTGAAATCTCTCAACTTCTGAATTGTGAATTTCTATAGGTCTCTCAGCTAGTGAAGATAATTCAAAATTACTGAGTAGGGGTAACGTGTATCCAAAATACCTATAAAATATGGTTTTCAGCATGAGGTCATTTTCATTGCAGGGATAATAGTTAATATTTTCTTGGCTAACTAATGGGTTTTAAGCTATGTTTTGCATCTTTTTAGGATGATATGGAGGTGGTAGCATACATGAAATCATTGTAGAATCTGTGATGTTCATGCATTCAAATTTATTTCTCGTGGCATTCTTCTGAAGTTCTTTTCTTACCAAGCGTACCTCTTCTCGCTTGGTCGACTTTGCACTGGAATGTATTCCCGTACCATGTATTGTGCGGGGATGTATTTATTTCACTTTGTATGGGGATGTATTTTTGGATCATGTATTTTTTTTGGTATGGTTGATGCTCGTCTTGTTGTATGAGTAGATCTTAGGTTTGTCTCTGGAGCTACGATCTTAGGTTTTCTTCACCTGTCTTTTCTGATGGTGTGCCATGAACGATTTCAATGTATACTCCATTTGTTAAATAATAAAATGAGTATACATTTTTACGAAAAAAAAACTATTTTTAAGATTAAAATACCACATTTTTTTATAATTTAAAAAAAAACTTTCAAATATATGGATTGACACAATTAAGAATATTTTTAAGATTTAAAACAAACATTTATTGATAAAAAAATTCAATTGTGAAAGTAGAAACAATTAAAAATAGTTATAAGATTAAAATAGCACAAACATTGAAATCAACTATTTTTAAGATTAAAATACCACAAATTTTTATTAATTTTTTAAATTTTTTATTATAATTAAATATTATTTTAAATTTTAATTTTATTTGTAAAGTTTGAACAACTCTCCAACATTTTGGAAACTTCACCTCTGCAACCTTGTTTATATATTTTAATGTTAATTTAATACTTTATTTTTTATTGTAATAATAAAAATTAGATTTATTTCACTTAAAATACAAACATATTTCTTTTGTGTATAGTGTGTTTTGGACCAAAGTGTAAAAAGGGAAAGATGGCAAAAATGTTTGATTTTAATTTTTAATTTTAGTAAATGAAGATTACAAGTATGAGGACAACTTTGTAATCATGTACAAATTTGAGTTAGAGAATTAGGTATTAATGATTTGAATTAGACATTTAAGTTCATTGGATTATAATTATGAACAAATAAGCATAAAAATAATTAACTATTTAAAATTTAGCTCACTAGCTCACACTGCAATAGTTGTAATGGGTTGCAATCACCTTGAAGGTTTTATTAGTGGAAATTCAAAGCTTCCTAAAAGATGAATTTTCCATCTAGCAAAAAGCAAAGCATCCTAAAAGTTAGATTAGTCTTAGAGTAAGATTATTCTTGTCTATGCAACTATTCAAAATTTTCTTGATAAGCAAGGAGAATAAGGATGGAACAATCAAGAGAATCTTGAGTAAATCAGAGTCTCTATACGAGTCGATCTTCCACTTAGAGACTAAGGTGTACAAAATAGGGACTAGGCTACAAGGACATTTATGTGTCCTAATGCAAGTCAACTTTCCACTTGATTAAATACTTGAAGAATAAGGAATATCTTATAGGAAGATCAACTTGACACTATTCACATCAATTTTCCATAAGGATCAAACAAGATTCTATTCAAGGACAAGTTGTTAGGGACTCCAATTTTTCCCTATGAGGAATCAAGGCTAAAGGATTTCGAACCAAGGAGGTAACGAATAAAGGTATCAAGGATGTCCCAAACAATGGGAGACGAAAACCTCGCCATGTAAGGATGATCAAATTTTGCAAGGAGGAAAGGTCTACAAATGAGAAAGATTGACATCATCAAACATCTAAGGACGTGAAAATTTACAAGTCTATGATCAACATGGAGAAACTAATTGATCTAAGGAAGTCAAGGATCGAGGACAAGTTTCATCAAAGACAAAGAATGGAGGAGGAGGGTGAATGAGGATAAGAAGATGCTAATGCAATATAAAAGATACATGGCTAAATAAACTCAAGTGAAAGATGAAACTGGAGATGCAAAGTGCAAAGAGTCCAGGACTTCTGCAATACAGGTGCAACATGATGTTGAATATTTCATATGCAATGATGATTCCAACACCAAGGTTAGCATAGGAACATGAACAAGGACATAAGGACAAGTCTAAGGTTGAGAGAAAGAAAGAATTCAACGACAAGATTCTCATCAAGAGAGTGATCCGGATGATGATTTAGTCATACAAGGACATGGATTGAGGAAGATTTAATAGACCAAGGAAGATGTCAATGTGTTCAAGGGATTGGCCCAAGGATCACATTTGAAGATGAAGAAGACAAAGAACTCCTAGCAATGAAGGTGAAAATACAAAGGATTCAAGTATTACAAAGTCAAGACATTCAAGAGAAAGAATTCCAAGAACAATGAAGAATTCCTACGGATAAGGAAACAAATTTAAAATAAAGATTGCAAGAGAAAGGAGCATACATGTTCATAAGGATGACTTGTTGGATGACTAAGCGTCTTCTTATCGGTTCTCCTACCTTTGAATTTTCTCATCGGCCCAAAGGTTGGTGCCTTATTATCATTGGATGAGCATTTAATGTTTGTAGCAACCCAAATTAAGATTTTCTATGAGTTAATTTTGGCCATTGGTTTCAAGTCGATCTTGGTTGTTCATTGTATTTGAGGCTCCTATATAAACCCCACTCCTCTTGTTTGTAAACATGAGAGACTTATTGAAATTGTTGTTATGATACTACCAAATTGTTCTTAATTCATTGTTGGTCTTCATGGTGAATTGTTTGTATCATTTTGGAGGTATTGCATGGTTTCACATTTCCTATCTTAGCTTAGGATTTACTTTATTTAGAAATTTAGTGTTTTTTTGAATGGAAGATATTTTGGATGTATCTTTGCTTAACATCCCAAACCATTGTTGATTATGAGTTTGTCTTGCATGGTTGAATGACATATTTATGAGTTGTACTTTGATTATTTCTTGAACATTGATATGCCTCGTTGGATGGTGTCTATGAAATGGTAATAGTTTGAACGTCCACATTTACCTTAGGAGAACACACTAGCTTGGTTAATATTGATGGCTAAACTAAGTCTAGTAGAGTCACAAAGGCATTCATCATCTCTCACATTCTAGGAGTAGAATAACTTTCTTAAGCCTTTCTTTTGTAGTTTGTTCGGTTGGAAGAAGTTGAAGTAGTTGATATTCATTGAATGAACAATGTAACTCCCTTTGTGATAACTAGCATATCACATCATTATAACTGAATGAATGTCCACATATAGAAAGAACCTTAGGGTTGTCTCATTTGATCACACAATCCATGTACATTGCTTAGCATATGAGCATCCTTATTTGATTTGGTGTTTCATTTGGAATACTGAGTATTTGATTATGCATGTTGTAGTGACATAAAACTCACATCAACACCTTCCTCAAGGACTGCGAGGTAATCTCTTATTACTTCACCATATATAGACCTAAAAACAAATAGACTAATATTGTAGACTGTAAAAGCTCCTTTCCTTTCCTTTCCTTTCTTTTCCTTTCATTTTCTTTCTTTTCCTTTGTCCTTTATCCTTTAACTTGATTGGATAAGACAAGACAAAGGTTGCAATAGTCTAGCTTTAGACATGCCAATTGCATTTAGTTGAATGTTTCTGAAGCCTTTTAAAAAATCCCTTTTGCATATATCCTGTAATCATGGCATTTCATGAGACCACATTCTATGGATATCCAGTCAAATAGTTCAGGTGCATTGTCAACGCTTCCACATTTTGCATACACTAATTTTTTCAATATTACCCTAATGTTTTCCCTGCTGTGGACCTGTAAATGGGATATTCACGTGAACCATGTGTCTAGTACATTATGCCCAAGATGGTCCAATTGTTATTATTTCTATATAACTATTGCTTGAACAATTAATTATATACACTATTGTGCACATCTAGTTTTGATGTATGTTATGAATGCGATTTCATTCATAAGTTATCCTTATTGTAATTTAACACTACACAATCAAGGTTCCTATGAGTATTTGTATGCGGCTTCACTGTCTCATCAATTGTTATGCAGCATGCTTGTATACCTGACAGACTGATATAGAGTTATATAACAAACACTAATACAACGTATCCAGCTTGAATTAACTAATAAATGGCCTCAAAGCCGTAAACAGAAAAGAGGGCAACAAGTTCTCAATGCTCTGATACGAGTTGATTATTTAATGCTGCTATGAGTTGCATTAAAGTTTGCATAAGCAGAAAAATCAAACAATCTAGCAGTGAACAGAAACCATGGTTCTAAGCCTATCTAATATTTATAGCTAACCTGACTTGTTTAAAATCATAGACAAAGGTCGATGTGTTATGTTCTGATGCCCGCAACATCTTTTCCAAAATTTAGAACATCAAATTCATAGCATATTATTCATTAATGTAGAATATAAATATACAGGTTCAAATTGTCTCAACAAGGTTCTATAAATATACTAATAGAAATGATAGTAAATTAAAAATATTATCTATTAACCAAAACAGATTTAGAAATCTTATTTAATTCCTATTCGAACTTTATTTGTTGGAGCATTATATTCCCACACCTTCTCTTAATGTTACAATATTAAACTTATAACATAAAATAATTGGAATAAATTATGTAAAAGTTGCTCTTCAAAAACAGTTCTGGAATCAGTAAGAATTCTTCCAGTTGTTCCCCAACTATAGTCACCTACTCATCATCCAAGTTCCCAACATCATTGAACACAATTTGCACATGAATTGTCTCAAAACCCTCATAAAGATATAATGTTGAACTTCCACGTTTTGAATCCCCCATTGAACTATTGGAAACCAATCCTCACATATCCCGTAACTCTAATGAGGTATACTTTCTTTAATTCACAAGCACCTTAGACTATTGAGCATCTAACTGTTCTCTACTACATTCTTCTTTATCTTCAAGATGTTGGCAACTTCAAAATAAAATAAGTTACTCATCATCAATGAAGCCATCAATATCTGGTGGTTCTTTTGCAGACCTTGTTTGACAACCTCTTCTCTACATCATTGTTGCTCCTCTTGCAAGCAAGAGCTCCTATTTCTTTGCCGGACGGCTTTCTCCTTAAGCAAAATAGTCAACTCTAACTACCATTCAAATTCCCGGAAAAATTTTCTTTGGTGCCATATTAGAAACAAAGATAAATAGAGAATAGAAGAACAGATCAGAATATTAAAGTCACAGCATATTATCAGTGAAGCTGATTCGCAAATTATTGTGAATTTATTGAGTAGACAAGAGTTTTCGATGTCTATTGGCAGCTGACTTTGGTTATTAAGCAAATTCTTGAGTTATGCAGGGCTCTTGACTCTGTCACTTTTACGTATATCCCCTGTGAGTGGAATGGTGTTGCTGACTGCCTAGCTAAATGGGCTTCTGAGCATGGGCAAGGCTGGAATATTATTGACCAGAGGCTCCTTCCCCCTAATTTATCTCATAAGTTGGATCAACTTGGTGTTCAGGATATGGCTCTTTAGAGCTCTTTGTTGTATTGTTCTCTTTGACTTTCAATAAGTTTTTTACCCCTCTTTTAATTTATTACTGGAGAATAGAAATATATAGACTTAACTTGCCTCAAGAAATTCTATACATATGCTAATAGAAATAACAAAACACTAAAAATATTGTCAATTAACTAAAACTGATTGAAATTTAATTGAAGATTCTTAATAGCTAACTAACTCAGATTTACAATCTTATTTGATTCCTATTCGAACTCTATTTATTGAAGCATTATATTCCAACAAAAATATGCAATTAGAATAGAAAATAAAAATAGAAAGAAAAGAAATGAACGAACTAATCTCCAACACTAAATCATAAAACCAATTGGAAAAGAGGCAAGACATTTAACACATTCAAATGACACAAAAACAAGAAGACGTGATATACAACTTCCTAAAAGAATGCTGAAAATTGCTAAAGAACAAATGGCAAGTTGTTAGATACAAACAATGTTCAAGGAAGATACCATTTTTTCAGTATTAGAAACATATCCAGTGTTAAGGTAACAATAGCATTAAAAACCAGACACACTATGCATCAAATATTACATATGGTGCACAGAATGAAAGGCATACTGCCTGATATATGAAATTCATATGCCAGTTATAAGAAAAGAAACATGTATACCTTTAACTAGCCATAACTATGTCCCAAAATGTCAATTTGAAAATGAGAGAAAAACTTCAGGTAGGTTTTATACAAATATAAGAATCTATGTTTATCCTTTCAAAACATTGTAACCATTAGGAATGCATTACAATTCAATAGCGATAAATAAAACATATCCTTCCCTTCACCACCATAAGCTAGCTTTAAACACTATTTGGGAGTCATACCCTGTTTACTTTAAGCATTAGCTTTCATAAGATTCATTAGATAAATCAAAGGAGGTTTATCGTAAAGGAAGTTTCTAGGGAAGCAAAAAGCTTCGCTCCAAAATCCATACTAATTGAAGTAGCAATTTCTGAAGCAAAAGCAGCAAAAACAGATGCATACCTTCAAACAAAAGTCCAATCCAGGAGACTGTTAATTTCTGAAATTATGGAACACAAAGCACAGAAAAGAGTAACCTCTAAAAAATGTCAAGATTTAGTTGAGCTGTATTAAAGGGTTCAAAGCAAAATAAAATTAGTTTCATAAATGCAAGATGAGTGTTGTCATAGGCCTCTGATGTAACAATACAGTCGCCTCAGTGCTTCTCTATGTTAGAAAAACCATTTCATAGAAGTCAAGATGGCAGTAATGTAGATTAAGAAAGCTACCTAAATTTTGACTTCAGTCTTGTATACAGGCAGATATATTTCAAGGTGGATTCAAAATGGTGTAGATTCTGGTTTCAGAATTCTTTTCATTGTAATCAACCTCTGTCTCTTAGAGAGTTTGTTCAATTACTTCAGATCTCCTATTATTTTGTTAATGCAAAGAATCAAATGTTACTTTTAGAAAGAGTAAAGATTTAAACAGTTGTATCCACATAGATTTAAAAGTTTTTAAGTAACATT
Organism: Thuja plicata; assembly: GCA_018584345.1. NCBI lineage: Eukaryota > Viridiplantae > Streptophyta > Pinopsida > Cupressales > Cupressaceae > Thuja > Thuja plicata. The sequence continues at coordinate 4,910,253 of MU226051.1, read as the reverse complement.
TTCAATCAATAAGTTTATGCTAAAAAATAACAGCATATATGCAACTATTTATCTCGCACATCCATAATGCCATTTATTCCCCAAAATGGTAAAGCAGTCATAAAGAAAGTATCATTTCAGTTAACTAATTGGAAGTGACTGTTAACCAGATGAACTGTGACCACAATGATTGATGTTGGAATATTAACAAACAAACAAGAATCTCTTCTGGTGCGGCAAACAATATATAAGGTGTATTGCCAACTTCTGGAAACTGTCTTATCATTTTTATTGCAAATTAATCATTTACTTAAAAATAGTTGCTTCACAAAAATAAGAAAATATTCTATATTTTTTTTTTCCCACAGTTTTTATTTTGTATGGGAACACATTACTGCTTAAATTTAAGCAAAAAATTCATTTAAGCAATATCGTGGGGACATGATATTAGGGCAAGTCCCCATGCTGCTACAAACTTTATGCAAATAAAAGGAATGGATTAAAATGGTGATGCCAAATGTCATTTTTTCCTATTTTTTCTCAATAAGCAGTGCTGCTTATTTTCAGCCCCTCCCTTTTTTTCAAAGCTTAATTTTAAGTTATAAGTACAGCTGCTTCAAAAAAAAAGGAAAAAATTCTAACTTATCCAACACTCTAACTGCTTAAAATTAAGCAGATTTGGTTCTTAAGCAGCTGCATGGAAACATGGGATTAAAGAGCACTAAAGATAAACCCTTAATTGACATGGAATCTCCTTTTTAAGACAGACAATTCATGGCACTGGAAGAGCTGCTTGAGCAAGGGTAATAATGTTTTTCTTCATAAAGAATGGAGCAAAGAATTTGAATTATCCCATTAGCCAAACAATATGTGTCTTACAAGGGTCTGATAAAAGGATAGGGGTACATCTGATACAAGAAGAAATGTTAGATGAAAGCATTCCCTAAAAACTAACACAAGTATTTTTTAGGATCAGAAATTGCGAAACAATATCCACACCACCATATAAAAATGTTACTCAACCTGCAATGACTGAAGAAATGGAATATGATGCCAAAACTTCATCTCCAACAATTTCAGATGCCAAACTTCCACCATGTAACTTAAAAAATTGTCAAAGTAAGATCTTAGAAAACACAACTATAACCAAGCTAAGTACTTGGAAAACTCAAAAGAAAAATCATAATAAGTTAACATTAATATAAAAAAATCAGATTTAAGAAAACATGAATACCTTAAGTGGAATTATTGCAGTCACTGTTAAGCATGTATTAATGTGAAACAGACCCACATCAACAATGACAGAGGTAGAGATGAGACCACAAAAGGATTCTCAGTATACACTTCATGAGAACAAAGGCCTAAAGAAAATATTCCTCCAGAAAAATGGATTAAACTTCTGCTGCAGCCACTTCAACATTTCCCTCTGAGAGCCTATTCAAAAGACATGTGAAAACAATGAATGCAAATCAGCAAAACGCACAGTGAATATAAGTAACTCAACTGATAAGCAAGATCTCCCATGCTTAAAAGGTTTCTTTTCTAATAAATCTCTTTATCAGTAAGAAAAACACCCAAAATCTGAAAAAGAAAGTACAAAAGACCAGCCTTTTTTTAATCCCACAAATGATGATGGTATTTATTTAGGTGGCCAACAAATTTCTGATCTGCCATATGTCTGACCAGATTCCTCAATTGTATCTGCCAACTTTGATCGCAAGTATGCTGCCATATACTTTACCAAGGAATTCTCCATGCTCTGTTGTTGGTCGGTTATGCTCAGTGTACATTTTTTTTTCTGTAATTTGTAAAATTGAAAATATAAATTTAGGCAATTTGAAATCATTTGAGAATTATCAAATGAAAGTTTGATTTACTTTTTTGTTGTAATTTATAAGGTAAGCAAAATAAATTTAAGCATATGAGAGTCATCAAATCATATCAAAATTTGGACTTGGCAGATCTAAGTTTGAATCAGACTTGGCTACTTACAAAATTCAGCAATTCACAAAATAATTAATTTTTTTGTAAAAATATTTTTTAATATAAAAATATAGTTATAAATATATCAAATGTTTTACATTCCTAACATATATCAACAATATTCATAAGTGAAGCAAAATAATATATATTTGTTTTTTAGTGTAGAAGTTTCAACCTGAGATTCATACTTCAAGAGCTTTGGGATGAAAAATCCTCCATCAAAAAATAATAATAATATGACAAGGAAAAACAAATTCAATTGTAACAGTCAGAAGTTTCTTCGCTCTGCTAGGGTTTATTGACTTTGTTGAATGCATTTGTTACTGCAGTATTCTCCAGGATCCTTCTAGCATTTGCTTGTCTTTATTGTGATTTGCTTGCATTGACCAAACTGTGGTGCCACATACTTCACCATAGAATTCTCTTGTCACTAAGTTATCTTTAGTGTAAATTTGTATTTTGCTATAACAAAATAATTAAACTACTAAACAACATCAATTTTATGCAAATACAATTACAAATATATCAAAAGAGTTGTATATCAACAACATTAATAGTTGAAGCAAAATATTTTTTTTTTTAAGTAATATCACAAGAGAAAACAAATTCAATTGTGTTGTTACTTCGCTCTACTAAGGTTTATTGACTTTGTTCAAGATCCTTCTAGTGTTTGCTTGCATTATTGTGGTCCCTTTTCATTTGCTATTTCTGATGGCATTTTTTTACCCTTCTATAAGGCCTCAACCTTTCATTCGTCTACATTTCCTACTACTATAATTTAAAGCTTGATGGTTGACCATCAATGGCTCCACTACTAAAACATTCCAAGAAGTTCATCTGGATGATGTGCTTCCTATTCCAGATTTTAATGGGGCCTACAAATGACTAGAAACATTTTATTCTAATTGGTTATCTTGTGGATATAACTCCCACTAGAAGTGTGCTTCCTGACTATGTTGGCAAAGTTTGGTCCCAGTTCCACATGAGATCTGCCTTGCTACCATGAAAACCTTACTAGGATTTTTTTCCGTTTTCACTTTGTTGAAGCCAACCATGTTGACGTTGTTCTCAATTAGGTCAAATGGTTTGCCTGTTTCTCCCTCATGTATAAACCTTCGACTTGTAATTTTTCGATATATGATAAAAAGTCTATTTGTATGTCTATCTATTTGTGTCTATTTGTGTCTCTATCTAGATTAAATTCTTAGAGTTACCTTTGCTATGTTTAAACTTTCTCACCCAAGTAACTTCTTCCCTAGGCTATGTTGTTTGTGTAGAATCTGAGAGGTTATATTTTCATTGCCCCTGATGCCGAGTTTGTGTTGAGGTCAACCTTTCCAAAGATATTCAAATTTGTGGACATTCAAATTTGTCAAACTCGTTACTCTTTATATATCTAGTATATTAATCTCCCAAATACTTGCTACTGTTGTCAAGTTCAGACTTGAAGATGAAGAATTATTTATTGGCTTCTCAATGGCCTAAACCCTCCACTCAGCCTTCTATTGGGTTGCCACCTACCACAAAGAGGAGGGCTAGTCTACAATGATTAACCACAAATCCAAGAACACTACCTCCTTCCACATGGATATTTCAAACCCCATCGATACAAATGTGTCAAGTGTGATGAATATTCTACAACCTAGCTAATTATGATTGCTTTGTAATTGCCCAACCTACTTTTCCTCCTCTAGTGGGTCAAAGGAGATCTTGAAGCTCATCTAGGCATTTGGAAGAAGGCAAGTTTGTGCCATGACAGGTAATCAGAATGACTTGGTATTCAAATTGGAAGCATGAAGAACCCAACCCAATGATTTAGAATAATCATTCCACCCTTGATGGGTTGGATAATGAGGAAATGCCACTTGGTTGTTAAATGAATTGTATTTCTTTGAATGTGAAGGATCTCATTGACCTCCCTGGAAAATACTATGTGATGCTCCTCAGTTTTTCCTTTTTCTTTTCTTCATTTTTTTCTTTCTTTTCTTTTTTTTTTTTTTGTTTTGTTTTTTTTGTTTCGTTTCTAAGGAGGTTAAAACTTGTCTTGGGGATTTTAAACATGTTGAGTTGTTTGGACTTCTAATATGTTTCTTTTTACTAACTATTAGCATACTTATATTTTTTTGATGAATAGTACCTTTTCAATTAATAAAATATCAAAGTTACATATCCACAAAAAAGGGGCCGGGGGACATAAAAATCACCCCGCAAAGTTCACATGGTCAAACCGGAAACAAAGTACAACTATTCATCAAAAAAAAACAGGCATATAGCCATTATGCAGCAAGAGCAGTGGCAGAAGGAGGAGGATCTTTATCATCCAAACCCCACACATTATTGGGGTTAACAGGAGGGTCGGAAAGCGACCACCCATCATCTTCAGCTTCTTCTTTATAAAATAAATTAAGAGATATCAATTATCGATAAAACTTAAATCTCACTATATAATTCAAATTCACAAATATACAAAAGTCATCATATTGTTGATTGTTAAAATTTGACGTCTTTGCTAATTTCTCAGATAAACAATGATAATAATTTCTCAGATAAACAATGGTAATAGTGCTCATCTGAAACAATATTTTTATATGTTGGAGCTCACTTAAAACAAACCGGATGAAAATAGTTAATTTGTTTCCATTGTTTTATTTGTCTCTTCAATTTCCATGCTCAACAAACTTACAAGTTAAAAAGATATGTACAGTAGAGAAGCGATTCCTTTCTGATTCCTAGTGGCTAAGAAAAATCACTCTAAGATTTAGAAAAGAATGACACCCGAAAGAAACATACCTACTACATTCGATCTTCCCTGAAGAAAATTGGATCAAAATCTCTTCATGAACGACTGTTGAATTTTCTCTCAACATTGAAACAGATGACACTACCTCATCGGTAACATTTCTAGGAATGAGAGCCAATACCACGAGCATAACACAATATCACAATAAGAACCAGTAATAATATAAAAGGTTGAGGCAATATGAAAGGAAGAACTAATAAGGAGACAGTTAGCAAGAACAGTACCAACACAGATTCAACACTGTAATAGGCAACAATATATGATTGCTTCATTTGCGCTGCTTATCCTCTTCTGTATGGAGCCTCCACAAATGAAGAGTTCTAAGAAGCATTCATTATTTTAATGAAATACGGTTGCACTTAAAGCCTGCACTCACATCCAGACCTTGGAAGCTAAAACAACAAAATAACAAAACTTAAACTTTTTTGTTTCCCTTTTGCATTCTTGTATTGTCTGTTACAATCCAGAACACACACTTATGTTGCTCTTTCACATTCATGTATTTCCCATCAATTAATTAGAATAGTTAGCTGAGCATCAATTTTTTTCAAAAAGTTTAAATGTTTACATTTGCTTCCATCCTAAGAAGCCTTTAGACTTAGCAAAGTTAGTCATAGTGGAATTGTCACTTTTCTCTCGCCCACGTGACATCAACTTTTGATTGGTGACGTATGTGACCCTTCCAATCACATAGTTTGGGCTCTTTCAATATTAATAACTATTCCTTTGGAGTGATTGATATTTATGCTTTCAATGATATTGTTGAGGGGCTTTTTCTTTAGAATTGGATCACTAATTCAATTTCTTCCATCACTTAAGTCTTGTGTTGTGTGGATATTTTTACATGATTAAGATGATCCATGATAAATGTGAAATTTTTCAGGTGCCTTAGATAGTTAGCAAGAGAGAGGTTTGGTTTTTTATGCATGATAAATTGGGTCTTTTTGACACAACTCTAACTATTTCCATGATCATTCAATTTGCTACACATGGAGCAGCTTCTAGACTGAACTTGATAGGATTTTAAAATGGCTACTCAAGCCATGATTTCAAATCAATCGTTATTTACTTTTTCCAACTATTATTCTTTGCATGTTGAACCACTATGGATATAATTGAATATCTTATCACTTTCTCATATGGTATTATTGAGTGGCAAACTTTAGTTCTCAAAGTTGAAAAGAGTTAAAAGTTCTTTCTAAAACATGTGTCATTTTAGCCTCATGGCCATGATATCACACATCCAACATGTTTGCAGTTTGGAACCACGTCCTTCACATGACATTAGGTGGATAACTTAGTGGAATGATGTCATAACCTGCAAATACCAATTTATTTACATTTATGGGTGTAAATTGGCTCATTTTTATCATCACTTGAATACGAGGCTAGCACTTGGGAGCTTTGTCTTGCACCACCACTCTTAAATCTTAGCTATTTAGTTCCATTAGTTAGCTTCAACTAGCCTAATTAATTCCATTAGTTAGCTATTTAAGAAATTTTAGTTCCATTAGTTAGCTATTTAGTTCCATTAGTTAGCTATTTAAGAAATTTTCAATCCCTAAGAGCTCGCCAAACATCTCATACTATAAAGAGAATTCAAGAAGGACATTAGTTTCTTCAAGAGTTTCTTGATATCCTTTAGGCCTTAGTCTACCACTATGAGAAAAATTTCATGGCCCATGATTATACTCCTACAAGATAGCTTTCTCTATAAAAATGTCTTGTAGTTTTTCCTTGTTATCTCTTGAATGCCTAATGTATTCTTTGTAACAAACATCTTACTTTGAGTGATTTTAAGGAGGAAGTGTTCTCTATGGCCAATGAAAAATCCCTTGGATTTGATGGCTTCCCTTATGAATTTTACATAACCTTATAGGATATGATTGGAAACAACATGCACATTGTGTATCTTGAGCCATAAAAACTAGGTTGTTTGGTAATATCATTAACAAATACAACATTAAATCCATACTAAGGTGGGTCTAATCTAGGGGATATCAATGATTGATGACCCAACACTCTATTTAAAGTTTCATATAAGTTCATAATCAAAGTGTTGGCTCTCAAGCTTCATTCAATGCTATCACTAATTATTAGGCTAGAACATATCAACTTCATTAAATCTAAGGGTGTGTGCACAAAGTTGTGGACCAAAAAGGGGGTATAAGTGGACACATTTTTTCTGAAATTGGTTAAACCTTATCTTAGAACAGGCATTTAAGGGTCATGCACTCAAAATAAGAAGATGTGTAAAAAATAAAAAATTGTAGTACTCTGAATCTAGTTTCTAAAACACTATTTTTTTAAAAAACTGATAATATTAAGAGAGTTAAACCTCTCACGCACGAAAACATGTTCCTGATTATTTTGGAAAAACATAACATAGTTGTTTCTGTGCGGGGTACAAAAGATATAGTTATATTCTATATTTTTTTCAAATCCCTCTGGTAGGATGATGGGTAAGAGTGAGATCTAGAAGTTGTGTATTTTTTTGTAATTTTCTGATGAGTATTTTTTTCTGTGATTTTTTGAAGTGATCGCATCTTGAAAATTTGGTACTTGTTCGTGTGTTGGGCATAACTTGCATCAAAATAACCGAAAATGAAAAAAAAAAATTAAAGTGTATAGAATCAAGTGTAGAACAATAATATGTAATTTATTTGTAATTTGATTAAGTATATCAAAATTTATTAAAAAAATGGTAGACATATGTCTGTGAGGACAATCAAGACACTGGTAAAGAAAATTAAAGTTTACTATGCTATTGTTGTCCAAAAATAGAAAACTTTATATGATTAGAAAGCTAAGAAGACGTATTAGATTATGGTGAAAATTATAAAGATACCTAGTTGACAAATTGCAAACCTAATGAAGATAAAGTCAAGAATTCATCTTACAAGATGAAAAAATGTCTAAAAGAACAAAAATGGAAGGAAAATGAGCCTCCAAGCCTTTGGGTTGTTTTCCAAAGCTCTTCTCAATCCATAACCTGATCGGGTTTCTAAATTTCAAATAACCCGATCAGGTTATGAAAAGCAAAAATTACTTCAAAACCCGATCAGGTTTTGAAGAAGTAAAACTTATGCATTTTATTCTCCATAACCCGAGCAGGTTTTGAAGAAACTAAAATAGGCTTTACTCTAGAAGCCATAACTTCCACATACGGAGTCTGATTGACTCCGTTCAAAAAGTGTAGAAAAGATATTGAAATGATCTAACACATTATTAACCTATGATAATCTTTAGGTATCAACATTTTTTCAGTCATCCATTTAAATCAAGTAAGCTATAAAATAGGCACTCATTATTTCTCATACATGCAACGTAATGGAAAATCAGTATGCTATCTCTCTCTCTCTCTCAATATGAGATAGAGATAGAGATTTTACGAGTGGGAGATAATATGAGAGAGAGAGAGAGAGTTTGGGAGTGGAAGATAATATTAATGAGAGAGAGAGAGAGAGAGAGAGAGAGAGAGGGAGAGAGAGAGAGAGATTTT
>MU226051.1:4874964-4901848 GCA_018584345.1 Thuja plicata | reverse complement strand
ATGTGGAAGTTATGGCTTCCATAGCAAAGCCTATTTTAGTTTCTTCAAAACCCGATCAGGTTATGGAGAATAAAATGTATAAGTTTTACCTCTCTCTCTGTCTCTCTCTCATATTATCTCCCACTCCCAATATGAGAGAGAGAGAGTATGAAGAAGTAAAAAATATTCATTTTATTCTCCATAACCCGAGCGGGTTATGAAGAAACTAAAATAGGCTTTTCTTTCGGAAGCCATAACTTCCACATATGGAGTCTGATTGACTCCGTTCAAAAAGCGTAGGAAATTTCTTGAGACAATCTAACACATTATTAACCTAAAATCATCTTTAGTCATCAATATTTTTTTCCATCCATTTGAATCAAGTAAGGTATAAAATAGGTACTCATTATTGCCCATACATGCAACGTATAGGAAAATGAGTATACGCTCTCTGAGAGAGAGAGAGAGAGAGAGAGAGAGAGAGCATCCTCATTTTCCTATACGTTGCATGTATGGGCAATAATGAGCACCTATTTTATACCTTACTTGATTCAAATAGATGACAAAAAAAATATTGATGACTAAAGATTATTTTAGGTTAATCATGTGTTAGATGGTCTCAAGATCTTTCCTACTCTTTTTTAACGGAGTCAATTAGACTCTGTATGTGGAAGTTATGGCTTCCAGAAGAAAAGCATATTTTAGTTTCTTCATAACCCGCTCGGGTTATGGAGGATAAAATGCATACTTTTTGCTTTTCAAAACCCGATCGGGTTTTGAAGTACTTTTTTCTTTTCAAAACCTGATTGGGTTTTGAAGTACTTTTTGCTTTTCAAAACCTGATCGGGTTATGGCTCGGTTACCAAGCCTAGAAAAATTTTTAATTTTCAATAACCCGATCGGGTTATATGAAATTTGAATTTTTTTTAAAGATGTGTCCACTTTTTGGTCCACAACTTGGTGCACACACCCCTAAATTAATTCTAGATAATAGTATCACAATTTGGGAAGGTATGGAATGGGCTAATTGATCTTAGCATCCTTCCATATGTATCAAAATAGACCAAGTTGCTAAATCCTATGATTGCATAGAGTGGCTCTTCATATTGGCTATGCTCAAGCTCTTGGCTTTGAGCCTCAATTCAATCAAACAATTCAAATGATCTTGGTAGATTATTTTCTTGCATCACCACCTCCACCCAATAATGGACTCCTCTTTTGGGCTCTTTTGGTTCATTAGACAAGATTGTCCTCTTGCTCCAGCTATCTATGTTTTGGCTAGTGAAATATTTAGTTGTAACTTACTTGCTCCAAAATTATTTCTTAATCTCGTACCAAAGGGATTTTTCTTCCTAATTCTTCTCAATATCTTGTGAGTGATAATTATTTATGACTCTTTTCTCAATCTATCTGAAGAAGAAAATAACATCAATGAAGATTTTGTATGCTTGGAGGCATTTTTCAGGCATCTAATTCTAACATTCAATGATTGATGACCTCATGTTACAAACAATTCTTTCTTCCCAAGTTGGCTTGGCTTGATCATTTTCTTTGGAAATAGATTTAGCATGGAGAAATAATTTGATTTTTAGGAATACCCTTTTCTTTCTGTAGAGATTTGGAAAGATTTTATATTAATGATTAAGAAACTAGAATATTGGATTATCAAGTCTCTTTCACTAGCTGGCATATTCCATATTAGCTCCGTAATTTTGGTGTCCACTGATATTTACTATTTTTCATGATAGGTACCTTCCAAGGCTTCTTACTTAAAGGTTGAAAACTTCCTTAGATATCTTATCTAGGCTTCTATTGATGTGCATTAAGGCCACCATCATGTGGCATGGGAATTTCATTTCATTCTCATGAATTCATTGCATGGGAAACGAAGATTGGAAAATTGTTTCTCATCATTGCATTAACATGAGCACTCCTCAAGGCTATCTAGATTGGAAAGGCTTAAAATTAGGCATTCTTCTCACTATGGGAACCAATATTTGTAAAAGGCACATTTTTTTATATAAAATATACTTGGAAAGCTTGGGAAGCTATTAAATCCCTAGCTTCATTAGGGTGGAGATGATTTTTGTAATGGTTTATTCATTAATCAAAACTTCATTTGGTGGGCCTCGTGCACTACTCAAGGTTGTTTGGCTTGGAAAGTCTTGAACTTAGGTACTCTTCTCACCACAAGGGAACTAGTTTCCATTAAAGGAACTTTTGTTATCAAAAGTAGTTAAAAATATTGGAAGCCATTCAAATTTGTCTTTATTAGGATAGAGATGAATTTTGTAATGTTTTATTCCATTAACCAATACTCCATTCGGTGGGCCCTTCATCTCAGTTCTCAAGGGAGGTCATTGGCTCTCCTACCTTGGACTCGTGCCTTAAAATTTTCAAACAACAAACAAGAATTCTTCCAAACTTCATTTACTTGGTCACCAAAGTTTTTCTTCCTTGGTCATCCTTCAAATTGAAAGACAAACTAAGCATGACTATAAGACTCTATGGAAGGGTTGGAAGTGGTTTCTAGACACTTCTTTTAGAATTTTAGACCCTCTAAAGGTTATTATTAGTTGTCTCCACACTTCCATTTGGTGGATTAGCTCAATTGTTGTTGGTAGTTGTGATCCTCTCATCTTAAAGGTGAATTTTTTTTCAAGGAATTAGGTTTATGATGTTAGAGCCCAAGTTGATTCATTTTTCCTTGTGCTTATTATATCAATACCTTCCTTTAGGGACTCGACTTACTCACATGAGTGCTCCTACTTCTATTTTTCCTTTTTGTGGTCAAATTGAGTCTCTTAAGTATCTTTTTTGGTTTTGTTCTTCGATGCAAGAAGATTGCAATTGGATTCATTCAATTTCTTCATGCCTGTAAGGCCTACTCCCTTCTTCTTTCATGTGATTTTTTCCCTAAGATTGGTCTTATTTCCCTCACAAGTATACCAAGATTTGATGTGCTTTCAAGATGAAAATTCTCTTAAGTATTTTGAAAGATAAGAATGCCACTCTTCAAAAAAAAATTAACTTTTTTTATTTGGACTCCTCATCTTTATTATCCCCCTAAGATCTTTTTTTCCTTAGGTCTTCCCCAAGCATGTAGGACATCCTTCGAGCCCTCAATTATGAATTTTTTTGTCATCTCCTTGATGTAAAAAGAAAATTAAAGTTATAATACTATCGAATTCACTCTCTACACCAGCATCACTATTGACAAGATTTACATTTTTTTCAAGATTTAGGCAATGAGAAAAGTGATAAGATGCATTTATCTTTATTTTCTAACAAGTATAATTTATTAAAACAAATTATCTAAAAATTAAATTAGAAGGAATAAAATGATTTACAATTAAATCACCAAATTTAATTTTTTTAAAAGAATATAAATGTCTTTTAAGACATTTATTTCCTCAACTTTTATTTTGGAAAATATAATTTTTCCCATTCCGTAGCTTCTATGTAACACAGCTTAAAGAAACTCAAGAAAATTTTATTTATTTCCTCGACTTTTAGTTTGGTAAATTAAAGAAATTCAAGAAAATTATACCTATGCAATCTTCTATCCATACATACGAACATCAAAGACCCCTATTACATATTCGTGAAGGCTTATGGCTCGATGAAAGGGATGCACACGTGTGATAAAAGAAGAAGATCCTTGTTTAGATTATTGGCATTGTATCATTCCTTGTTAGTGGTTGAAGACTACATCAGATTGGAAAAATTGTGAAATAGCTCTCCAATTATTAGAGTTTATAAGAAAACACGGGAGTCTTTCAAACCCAGAAAGAAGGAATGATTTTTGGGGATTCTTTGGCGTATTACGGTCAGTGTCTTCCTCATTCTCCTATTCTTTTTGTTGAACCACAGCTTGTGTTACAAGGGAAAGTCACACAAATTACTGGCGTAGGACACATGATGAGGGTAGTCTCATATTCGATGGTAGGTTAGCACAATTCCTATAATGATCTTATTCAAAAACAAAATTGCATAACCCTACCTCAATTCGGCTCCTTTGCTCCTGCGATATAACATAACATCAAAATGACTTGGTTTTCACTTTTTTTTCTTGTATAGCTCGTAGACATCATAATTCTGATAGTCTACTAAAGAGTTGTCAGACTTCTGACTTCGTCGGGGAGAATTTAAAAAAAAACAATTTCACAAAAAAGTGTATCCTCCATCGAAAAATAACACCAAATGTATTAGTCCCAACAACCTACCTCCTGCATTTCTAGCTTCTTTTCCTCCTCAGGTTCCAATTCAAATTTGGGCCTCTTCTAGGTGGAAGAGGACGCTTAGGAAGAGGATGTCATGGGTTTCCTCTTCCCTGATGTTTGGCCCCAACTTGGAACCAAGGTGTCATCTAGTGATAATTAGCAATATTTTTCTATGTCAACCTCCTCTAAATTTTGAGCCCCAAAATGTTGTGAGAGGTATAAAAGTGGCTTATCTCTCCTCATTTTGGTAACCGAGATCAATATTTGAAGATCTCTACTACAATTTCCTATCCAAGCATTCAAGATCAAGCTTTCAAGCAACCAAATCATCTTTGAAGGCAATCCTCTCCATTGTAGCTAGCCTTATCTCTCATGATGGTCATGTAGAGGAGTTCTTAATCAAGAAAGAAGACCTAATGTCCATCTACATGCATTCATCCATTCACTCTAGAAGACAAGAGTCTATCAAGCATAACAACATTGAAGATCTTTGAGAAGTATTCGTGAATCTATGCATTTGTGAAAGACATCCTTGATTCTACTTCACATCCCAAAATTCAAAGACATCTTCATAGACATCATGATCTCAATATCAATTTATGGAGGTATGTGCATTTACAAGGTAGATCTAATATTTACCTTACATTTATATGCTTTTCCTTCTATGCAATTACATTTCTATTTCAATGGTGATTCCTCAACCAGGGTTTTACCAAAACAAATTGCTTCAACCCAACATTTTTCCCATTTTTCTATGTGTAGGAAAAGGTGGCAAACATGTCCGGACCACATCTAAAAAGTACAGGATCTAACAGATAGTCCACAACTGAATTTAGTCAAAAGTGTTGGGAATAAGATAGTTCAGGAGACCTCTTCCTGAGAAGATGGCGCCCTAGGCAAGCTCTTCCCTACATATTAGCTTCAAACTGAGACCACAGGTTAATATTATTTTCTAGTTTTTGTTTTTGGTACTTACAAGTTACTGTCTATTTTCTATCAGTCTTTGTACTTTAAAACTTGTCAATTTTGCCTATTTAGTCTTCTATCTTGCATTACTCAATCATATTCCTATAAATCCAACCTATTATATTACATTATTGCAAAGGATCATTGACCCACTTAGCGCTTAAGTCCTACTTGAGCCTAGTGTGTCATCTTTTGATTGTGCATTAGAAAAAGGAGGACAATTCAATATTCCTTACATGTTTGCTTCTTCCTTTTTTCTGATTATAAAAGACTAAAGAATCATTATTGGGTTCCTAGTGAAGGGTCTACACTAGTAGCCTTCATTAGGTAGGTTCAAAAGCTACCTACTTTCAAATTAGGATGAATTTTCTTTCTAGTTGTAGCGTTAAGCAATGTACATGTGTTGGCTTTTATGGTAACAGATAGAGTTAGGACCCTACGAGGGTATAGGTAAAGGATTTTGTTCCTCTAACACGTAGTCTAGTCCTCTTTATCTAAGGTGATAACCAAAGGATAAATCCTATGACCCACTCAGGATAAGCTTAACTAGTTGAGATTGACCATAGTCAAGGAGCACAATATGTTGGTAGACTATCAATCATATATACCACCTAGATAGTTGATGGATGCCACTAGTTGTATGCAGGTTAGGGATACCATGCGTTGATCTAGGGAATTCAATGCATTCTATCGGGAGCATATGGGCCTGGGGGGCAACTATATAACAAAAATGGATATCCTTATTGCTTAATCATCTGATGGACTATAGAGAAAGGAGAATTGCTAATGGGAATGACTAGATAAAACTATAATAAATCTCATAGTGTGGTTTGACATGCCTCATTTATTTGAAGTATTCAGAACTTTAGGCATTTGGTCATTAGGAGGATTTCCATATGAGTGGTAGACCGATTCAATCTCTCTCTCACCATAGGCCACAAGATCTGCTTGGAGGAGTGGGTAGGGATTAAATCCACTATGGAGGGTTCACATTGCACCTCAGGTGATGCAAGAGCATCCTTAGGTCGTTGGCAATCTTTCATCACCCAAGAATATCTCTTTCAATTTGTTTTTAGTTTAGTTTATGTTAGGAGTTATGTGTTTCTACTAGTAGTGTTCCTTGGTTTTGGATTGTTAGTTGTTGGGAACTTAAGGGTTCGTTCTAGACATCATGTTTTATCTATTTCTAGTTTTACACCTCATTTGGATACTTCACTGTGGATTTATTTAAGATTCATGGTTAGTTCAGACCACTCTTCATGTTCTAACGGTCAGTTGGGTTTTCCAATCGCTTGAAACAATTTCCTGATTGGTGAATCTTGGTGACTCATATTTCGATGTTCTTGCATCTTTGGCCAATGTCTCTCTTGGATCGCACATCATCTCTACATCTTGGCATTAAGATCTTTACGATTTGGGTCCTGACCTATATTGTTGTATTGCATTTTTTCCCTTGGAAAATGTAATTGATCTAGCTGACTTTTGATTTACGAAGGCTCTATATATTGAGGCTCTTTCTCTTTATTTAGGGAGTGTTGGTAGGTTGAAGTTCTCATGAGATAACCTTGGAAGGTTAAGGTTAGGTTTAGACATTTGTTGTAATCATGCATGTGTGTCAAAAGAATGTAAGATGTATGTTGTTAGCATTTTTTATGTAAATAAATGATTCTATGATAATGTGAAGATTTGTTATGGCATATTGATTGTCTATTCTTGTTTCTGAGTTGTTTATTTTTGATGTGTTGACTCTTGCTGCATGGTTAGACTATTTCCACTGGAGAAACTCCGACCATGACTGCATCAAGTGGTATTAGAGTGAGTTTGATGTTCCTATGTTAGAAGATCGAGTTCCCGAGCTTCCAAAGACCTAGTTGTGTTTTTTGTGAGGTGGTAGAGTGTAGATCTGACTCGCAATTGCAAAGGACTTGCACAAGGGGATCACTGAGGAGATTGTTTCTAATTGAGAAATTTGTTTGGACTGATGAAGGCATATCAAGGGTGAACAGATCACCGAGTTGGAGACAATTGCATGTGTGTGTGATAGATCACTGAGTGAGAGACAATTAGCACCTTGTAATCAGATCTCCGAAGATGAGAAAATTGCACCTAAGGATTGGAAAGATGTCGCCTAGAAGGATGAACCCTAGAAGGCTAGATAAAATGATGGAAGAATTCAAAATTGAGATGAGGAATGAGATCAGAAATATAGTGACTGGATTGCGAAGGAAGCCTGAAACTGAAGAAGAATATGAGGAAGTTGTTGAAGATATTGAGACTATAGATGGTGAGATCCCTGCAGATGAAGAAATATTGTTGAAGGCTATGGCACAAGTAAGTAAAATTCATAGGATGAATGTTTCTACTTTCACTGGTTCATTGCATCCTGAGGATTTGATAGATTGGATCAGAGAACTAGAAGATTACTTTGAGATAGAAGATATCAGAGATCCATAGAGGGTTAGGTTAGCATAGACTAAGTTGAAGGGTCATGTTGCCTTATGGTGGAAATAATTCCAGAAAGATAGAGAGGAACATGGTGAAATAAAAATCACTAGATGGAAGTTAATGATTGCTAGATTAAAAGCTAAATTCATCCCTGAAGATTATGAATTATAATTGTTCAAGAAATTGCAGAACTTGAAGCAAAAAGACATGAGTGTGAAGGAATACACTGAAGAGTTCTATAAGATGACATTTAGATCTGCACACTGAGAGGTATCTAAGGAGAAGGTGGCTAGGTATGCTAATGGTCTGAGATTTAACATTCATGATGAGTTGAGTATGTTGAGGATTTCTACAATGGAGGACGCTTATCAGTATGCATCGAGGGTAGAAGATAAGTTGAAGAGAAGACAGGGTAACCCTAGAGGAAGGGAGAAGCAAACTAGTAGCAATAGAAAGGAGAAGCAAAACATTGAAGTTGAACCTTACCAGAGAATACCTAGAAGAGGGTATGGTAGCAAGGAGTTCAAAGGTACTTGTTTTAAATGTGGTGGTATAGGACATAGAGCTTTTCAATGTTCTTAAGGATCTAGTAAGAACTTGGGTAAGCAGAATTTGGTGGCACATGAGGAGTGAGCTACTAATGAACTTGAGGAAAATGTGGCAAAACCTTAGATAGGAGAGTCTCTTATGCTTAGGAGAGTCATGTTGAGTAAGAAGGAAGTTGAACCTTATACAAAGGAGGAATTTGTTTAGGACTATCTACAAAGTAGGAGGTAAATGTTGTAGGCTTGTTATGGATTATGGAAGTACTGATAATTTGGTCTTAGAAGAGATGGTGCAGAAGCTTGGATTGAAGAGGCTTAAACATCCTTGTCCTTATGTCAGGATAAGTTGGTTTTTAGATAAAAATGTGGTGGAAGTGAAAGAGAAATGTTTGATCAAATTTAGCATTGGACCTTATAGAGGTGAGGTGTTATGTGATGTGATATCTATGAGTGCTTGTCATGTTCCATTGGGAAGACCTTGGCAATTTGATAGAGGATCTATTCATGATTGGAGAAGAAACTTGGTCACAATAGAGAAGGATGGACAAAAGTTTGCTTTGGTTCCTTTGAAGGAGGCAGAGGATAGAAGTGTAAGGAATCAGAGCATGGTAAAGAGTTACTGTTTAGAGAAGATGAATACAAAGGTTGGTATGGATATGAAGAAGGATCTTGAAGGAAGATCAGTGAACAAGTCAGTATTAGAATATAAGAAAGGGTAAAGTGAAGCAACAGAAGACCTTGATTATTGAACAGATGAAGGCTTGTAGTAGAGGTAATTCAGCTATGCAAAAAAATGGAGGTATTTGTTAGAGTTTTGATGTTGATAGGAGATATGATAGAGAAGGTTTAGAGCAGAGTAAGCTGATAAATCTTACAGAAGATGGAACAGAAGTGCAGAGGTAGAGAGTTCCAGATAAAGAGAATATTTGGATTAAGAATGTGCATGAGATTTATGTCCCTCATCCTATCAAATGTTCATAAGTTTCTCTTATGGAACATTTTCTTCTCACCTGGGGTGTTTGATATAGGATCATTCTTGGGTTGTTGGCAATCTTGCATCACCCAAAAAAAAAATATTTTTAGTTTGTTCTTAGTTTAGTTTCTGTTAGCAGTTCTGTATTTATGGTAGTGTTCCTTGGTTTTGGATTGTTAGTTGCTGTGAACTTAAGGGTTTGTTCTGGACATCATGTTTTATCTATGTATGGGTTCACACCTCATTTGGATACTTTGTTGTAGATTTATTTAAGATTCATGGTCAATTCAAACTATTCTTCATGTTTTAACAATCAATTAGATTTTCCGATCTCTTGAAGCAATTTCTCGATCGACAAAGCTTGGTGACTCATATTCCGATATTCTTGCATCTTTGGTCGATGTCTCTCTTGGATCGCGCGTCATCCCTACATCTTAGCATTAAGATCTTTATGTTTTGGGTCCTAACCTATATTACTGTATTACGTTTTTTTTTTCCCTTGGAAAATGTAATTGATCTGGCTGATTTATGATTTGCAAAGGCTCTATATATTGAGGCTCTTGCTCTTTGTTTAGGGAGTGTTGGTAGATGGCAGTTCTCATGAGATAACCATGGAAGGTTAAAGTTAGGTTTAGACGTCTGTTGTAATCAGGCATGTGTGTTGAAAGTCTGTAAGCTGCATGTTGTAAGCATGTATGATGTAAATTACTGATTCTATTATAATGCCAAGATCTGTTATGACATATTGATTGTCTATTCTTGTTGCTAAGTTGTCTATTTCTACTATGTTGACTCTTGCTGCATGGTTAGACCATCTCCATTAGGGAAACTCCGACCATGACTGCATCATCAAGCAATCCAAGCGTGAGTTATGGATTAGAAATCACAAGGTATGCTTCGAGGTATTGATAGTTGTTTACTTCTTCTACTAGTTATGATGAAATTGAAATTATTATTTATGACAATTTAATCTGCCCACGAACATATGTTACTTGATATCATGAATGACATGGATTGATGGATTTTTTTGTGCAGGAGCACGCAGGCAGACAAGCAATCAGCGCTGCCCAAAAATATTTTCCATTTGTTTTGTTCAAGCTTCTAACAACATTGGATATGATTGGTACAATCAGATGTAGTTGCAACTATCTGAATATACAGAGAATGTTGAATCATGAACAACATAGTGTGCTATTTGACAAAATGCCTGAAAGAAATGCAATTGGCAGACATTAGGTCAAATTCTATACTAGTTTTGCTAGCATCTACCTGAAATATGGAAGCACAAGTCATGGGAATTGTTTTTATAATGGCTCAAATAGATGTGATCCCATGGAATGTAATGATTACAGCTTTGTAACAGAGCATGGGTTTCCATCGAAGCATATTCAGGGCACGTAGTTGTTTCCATGGATCAGAGTGATTGCAAGATATGAACAAGATGAACTTGTTGAGAAGGCATTACAAGCTTTCAAGAAAATGAAACCTTTTCTTAAATATGTTTCTTAAAATTCTCTGTTTTATCTATTTCCAATTTACCATAGTAAGTTTCTGATGTGTCTCAAATTCTTCAGATTTTGAGTTAACGTGGATTGTAATTTTACTTATGATCAGAGGTTAACCTGTAATTAGTATCAAACATACATAAATTCCAAAGTTGAAAGGCAGATTTTAAAAAAACGGTGTCTGAAATTTCTTGTGACCACTTGTGTGATATGGTTTTGATTACAGTGCTTTGGTTGGAATCGGCAGTTTGATAAAAACCTTCGGTTGTTTAGTATCAATTTTTATTAAAAAATTGTGTGAATTTGGGTCTTTTTTTTTGTTGTTACATTCGAAGTTTTGTTTTTATTATTATACATTTATTATTTTACTGAATTGTTAATGTTAAATATTCAAGCTGGATCATTAGCCTCCATAAATTTTTGAGCTTGATTTAGACTATAAAATTTATTAGAATCATTAGTTTTAAAATAATCCTGGAAAATTTCAACTGCATCGACTTAATTTCTTTTAGGAAGCACCCCTTCTTGAGGCTCAACCTAAGTAGGCCTTACACAAATTTTGCTATGTTTTGGTACTTGAAATCCTCAAATCTAAACCACACAGATTTCCAATCAATTTAGATTCTAAGATAGCTAACATATGAAGCACATGAATTTATTGACAATGGAGGAAACTCCATGGTTAAGCGTGCATAAGCTCGATTAGTATAGGGATGGGTGACCTCCCGAGAAGTCCCAATGCTTCACCTATATGTAATGAGTGCTAAGTGTTCCATTCATTCTCATGAGAGATAGGTTTTTGTGAACCACTACTCATGAAATATGGGTCAATGAGTTTGACTCAAAAACTGCACAGTTATATCCTAATAGCAATATCACAATTTGACTTGTTGCGAAAAATATCTCCTACTTATCAATTGATGAGCTTAAAGTGCTTAATAATTAATGGTTCATAAGGCGCAACACTTGCTGAAGGTTTTGCAAATGGGGTTGCAAGCAAAGTGGGCTTAACCTTGGAGGAAACTCTGTGGTTAAGTGCACTTGAGCTGGAGTATAACTGGGATGGGTGACCACTGGAGAAGTCCTGGTGCTTCACCTCTGTGAGCATCACCTAGATGCAATGAGTACTAACTGTTTCACTCATTACCACTACTCACGAAACATGGGTCAACGAGTTTTACTCAAAAACTACACAGTTAAATCTTGATAGCAATATCGCAATTTGGCTTGTTGTGGAAAATATCTCCTACTTATCAATTGATGAGCCTAAGGGGTTTTCTAATGAATTGTTCATGAGGCACAAGTACACTTGTTGAAGGTTTTGCAAATGGAGTTGCAAACAAAGTAGGCTTAACCTTGGAGGAAATTCTATGGTTAAGCATGCTTGAGCTGGAGTAGTACTTGAATGAGCGACCTCCTGGGAAGTCCTAGTGCTTCACCTCTGTGAGAATCACCTAGATGCAATGAGTGCTAAGTGTTCCATTCTTTCTAATGAAAGAAATCCATGAGAAATCAGCTATACATAATATTAACATTATTTTTATACATCAATTTTAAAGCTAAATACTTTTATTTCTCACAATTAATTTTTAAATTTTAATTATAATTTATAAAGCCCAACTAATTTAATTTAAATAAATATATACTTATTAATTATTATTTTTTAAGTTTTTTACCATCCAATTCCATTGAAAACATAAACTTATATACCAAAGATTTAATTTGTTTATATAATTTCATTATTAGGCCGAGAGGTGTAACCTACAATGGCATCAAACTCCTATAGGAAGTCATCCAAAAAAATGGTGTAAGAAAAAAGAAACCTTTTCTATTCCACTGCCAGCTTGACAATTTGTCATCCACGTTTTGTCAATGCATGTAAAAAAAGGCAAAAATAGTTGGAGTAGTAAATGCATCAGTCAGTTGCATTAAAGGAATATGAAAGTGAGCTTAAAAAGGAATCCAAACTGCAACCGACACGCATGGTGAGGTGTTCCAAAAGGCGGAAGGATCCAATTTTATAAATAAAAAGGTTTTAGCCCATGCGAAATAAACTGTATGGCTAGAGTATTGGTAGTCTTACAATTTTGGTAATCAATATAATAGGGAAAGTGTATATGCTACCCAATTTCCTTCTTATATAAATATATAATGGCGAGGTCCCTGTCGTGTTGAGAGGAATGCATTGGGTAGCAGAGACATACATCTATCGTCCAAATAACCTTTGTGCAAATAATCCAAGCCTTCTGTGAGTGACAAGCTTTTGTTTGGGTTAGCTTGGGCTCTACCAGCCACATGTTATCATACAGGTTACTTGTTTCTTTGCATCTTTTATCATTGTTTTTTTTACATTCTTTTGTTTTGCAATCTCTCTCTTTGAAATCTTCCTAGCAAGGGTATTTATGTCTACTTTTCTTTCATTTTTAATTAGTTATATTATGTCTGTGAGCAGCTCGGTTGTATTATTCTTCCTAGAATTGAATATTTTTATATTTTGACATATGCAAAGAATTTGTCTGTAAACTTTCCAATTGCATTTATTTCAATGATTTGGTTATATTCTAATTCTACAACTGCATATATAGGAATGGGATTGGTGAGATTGTGTTTGAAGATGGTGTTTGAATCTCATTATTATTTTTTAGCATTGTGATCTGAGTCTTCAATCAGAGTATGCATGTGTAAATTTCCCCACAATCTGAAGAATATTAATGTGAAAACTTTGTTGTTTCATAAGATGGTGTAATAAACTTCAAAATAGTTTGAGGTTTTTGAAAGTGTTGAAGCGCCCAAAGGAGGAGGAGACGTGGACACTTAAGAGGGGTAATTTCCTCAAGAAAAAGTTTCACCTTTGTATTACTACAAATGTAATGACACAAATTTACATTTTAATTTGTTATTAAGTCGATAGGCTTTGTGTGGGAGCTTTACTCCCGGAAATGAATTTTTTCTCCCGGATAGTTGTTAGCCCTCTTCCCAGATAGTTTTTCTTTTCCGGCAATGGAAAATAGCAACTTGCCTTATTCTTTCCTTAAAATTCTTAAGCCTTTTTGGAATTAGTTGAAAACTTTGCATGTCTTTATTTGAGTTGGAAGCTTTCATTTTATGGGCGTTTGCAATCAAATAGAGTATTTCTTTCAAATATTATATTTCATATATAAACGGAAAGAGTCAGAAGCCTTTTGAGAATTCAAACTTTTTGGTATTGTATACTCACCAAAATCTATCTATTATAGAGCACACATTTTACAAATTTTCTACTATCATCGAGTTTTATGCAATTATTTGTTTGTGATCATCACTGCCAAGAAAAACATTAAATGCATTAAGGTTAGTGTAAGGATTTTTCTGTTTCTTAGAATTTTCTTTTTTGTGTCTGTTATAGGATTTTTCATTTAAAGAAATCGTCCACACTAAGACATAAGTATGCAGATACAATTTCCAGTATCTACAATACTTATGTCTCTTTTAATTTTTGTTTCTTTGGAATCTAACTAATGTTTTTATAGGGAAAGGTTTTGAAACATTTGATCTTTGAATATGGGATTCAAGGCTTCCAAGGAAGATGTTGATATAGTTGTAAAAGCTTCTTCCAATTATCAGGAAAATTTTATTTTGATATCATGTGCAGCAAACAAGTTGTATTATGAGCAAGTATAGATCTGGTGAAGCAACACTTGTAGTAGCTAGCTTTGAGGAAAATTTTATTTTGATATCATGTGTAGCAAATAGGCTGTATACACTTGTAGTAGCTAGCTTTGTTTAATTTGGGGCTCACACAATTTATTCACAGGTTTTTAATACCATGAGATTCAGGTAAAGGGACAAAGTTTTATCGCCACTACACTCTAAGGGAGTAATGTTATTTGATTCAGTGAACTATCAAAGAGAAAACAAATTTCATATGAAAGATAGCATATTTTCCTCTTGAATATTTCTCTTCATTATTGTCATTCCCAAGTTCTTAAAATATAGCTTGATGATACATCTCTCTACTAAGAAAAAAAATGTTATTGAAAAGGAAAATGGCACAAGAACTAGTTTTGGCTTTCACCAGATTTTGATATTCAATGAGGCCACTCTTCTTGATTTTTTTTCCTTATCAAACGGTTTGCATGCATGCACAATTTATTTTATATCTTTCTCTGAGTAAATTTAATATTCAATACATTATATGTCATTAGATTAAGGAAAACACCATTAATTGTAGACAATTTTTTTATGTTTTTTAAGAAAATATATGTGGCCAGATGGGCATAGTTCTTGGATTTTCCACTCATGTTTTCTATTCCACACAACATAGAAATAAGTACATAAAGTTTATTTATATTTTTCTCAAATGCTCTCTCGTTTACTTTGTAGTGTACAAGAATTCAAAATTCTTATGAGACATTGTTCAAGTTTCCTATTAAACATAAATATATTCAAATCAAATGAAAATATATTTATATTATTTTATTAAGTTATTATAAAAAATTCATTTCTTCAAAAATATATCAACATCCTATTTGTTTGTTATACTTTAGTTTACAGATAAAAATTTGTCAAATATATTAAGAGTTGATTTATACTTGCATTTGACTCATGGAAATATTAATATTACATGTCAAGTTGAATATGAAGATAACAATATGATTTATATAATAAAAGTCTTCAAAAATCTATTTGTATTAGGAATTTGTACCATCGCACAAAATCAGAGAAGGTATATTTTATAAATCATAATATTCAATATAAAATCAAACAAAAACAATAATCAAACGAAAATTTGTTACAGATTCAAGACACAAGGTACAATCTTAATAATAAACTTTTTGCCTTTTTCTCAAAAATTATTCAAGCTAGAGGTGTTTTTATTTACTATTTAAATGGCATAACTATGGATATGATATATGTTAAAATGGAATTTATTTATGTTCATGTCACATAATTCTGTTTTGCATGCATGTCGCTAAAAAAATGCTTGGATAAGTTGATGAACAACATGCAAGCCCATAATACCCTAAAATATTGGTATGGTATAACTTCATTTCTATTTTCATTTTTCTTTCAAAACAATTAAAATGTACTTCTGGAAGTATTTAATATGAAAATTTTCAAGAAAAGTGTAGAAGGAAACTTTCTAATTTTTTTTGGGTTCATACTCTATTATATCCTTATATAATATTACATTATTATATGATAAATAATATTATATTATTATTATTATGATACCAACCATAATTTTAGTCCAACTCTAATATAAATTTATTTTATATTATATAATAGTACTTTAATATTATATTATTATTTTATATTAATTACAGTATAATTTAACTATTAGAAATTAATAATACAATTATAACTCTAATTCTAATCTAACATTAAATGATCAATAATGTTATTATTTAGATTATATTAAAGTAGCACAAATATAGGTAAATCATAAAGCTATCATTTTTTAGAAGACTAAATATTTTATTTCAATTAAATTCATTTATATGTTTAAGCTGTTAGCCTTTATGTGGGAGCTTTGCTCCAAAAATGACTTTTTTCTCCCAGTTATCAGCCTCTTCCCAGATAGTTTTTTTTCTTTTGGCAAGGGAAAGGCTGACAATCTTTCAAAACATTCTTAAGATTTATAAAGATGGGTTTTAAATTCCATACTCATTACAAAATAACCTTGTCATATGCCTTTTAGAGATACAACCTTGACATATGCCTCTTAGAGATAGAGGCTAATTTATGGTTGATTTTTCTATCCAAGAGGTATTCCATTGTTGATGTGTTTCGTCTCTTGTTTGTCCAGTGCCTTGATATTTTTTGGAGAGGGATATTATGTGTGAATATGCAATTTGTGCTATTTTCACATAATCTTTTCTCTATAAATTTTTTTATGAATTTTTAACACCATTATGAGTTCCATGCATTGCAAATAAAGGTGGAATTGAATTTACTCTCACTTGATGAATATAGCTCAATCGAGGGCTTGTCACAAGAAAAAGGTTACGGAAAAGATATGTATCATTAAGAATTTGTCAAGTATTGATGATTATTTTCTCAAATATAAAGGACCTCTTCAATTGTTCTCTTCTATCTTATCTCATCTTACACACCCTAAAAATAAATTTTAAGATGCTTAATTAATGATTTGAAAATCAAAACTCCTATCGGCTCATCATTGCGCGCACAAAAGCGTACAACTGCTAGTATAATCCATTGTGGGGAATACATTATTGATTTAGGTCAATGATGCATTCATTATTTTAAAGTTAATCTAAATTCAATAATATGTTATTATTGTAAAGTTAATCTAAATTCAATAATATATAAACCCTACTTAGTTAGGGTATGGCAGGTTTACATGGTTAGAGTTAGCCTCTATTCTATGTACAATTTATTTTATTATTTAAAAAAAATTAAGGTAATATTAAAATTATCTTTTTATTTTTATAAATATGAATATAGTAATACAATTATCCTTTTTTAAAAATGTATAAAAGATTTCTTTTATGAAAAAGTTATAAAAGTTATATAAAAAGGTAATTAATGAGATTAAAGATGTATAGTAACAATATAGTAAAAAGATAATTAGAAACATATAGAAATTTAGAAAAGTAAAAATAATATATAAAATATCTTATTTTTTATTGAGAGTATTAGAAAATTATCTTTTTTATATTTATAAATATAAATATAGTAAAAAAAAATTTATTTTGTCTTCAGACGCTAGCTCAAACGGTGGGGAGTGGAGGGGTTGTGGGTTACCCCCATGGTCTTATTTCAAAAATGACTATGACTAAATTGGAAAAGTATATTAAAAAGTAAGATTTTTCTAAACTTTTTAATTGTGTGACACTTCTAAAATTTAAAAAGTAATAAAATAAACTAAGATTATAATAAGACTAAATTATTACTTTTAAATATTTACTTTCTATTAACAAAACTATTATTTTGAATTTTATAAAAGATTTCTCGCTTTCTCCTATTAATATTTTTTATGAATTCTTAGGATGTAAATCAATATGATTAGCACACAAAGGGGGTAATATATCTATATATTTGCATGAACAATAAATTTTAGAGGCAAATAATTCAATGCTAAGGCTTGACATTTAATGAAGAATGCTGAAATTTCTTAATTACTTTTGAATATACTTTTAATATAAGTCTATCAAAAATGATCATGAAATTTAAAAGAAATATTAAAACATAATCTGTCATATAATTATTTTAAAATTCTTTCAAATTTAATTATGTGATGGTTTTGTAAAGTAATGTTTCAAATCACAATATTATTCTAAACAAAATTAAACCCTAACCCTAAAACAAATTTAATTGTAACCCTAACCCTAATATTAATTAAATGTTAAACGAAATTAAAATTTAAACTCACCGAAAACTAAAATCTACCATAAACCTAATTTTAAACCAAACTAAACCATAATTGCTAGCGTAACTAAATAATGAGTCAATTTTAACCTTACCCTAAGCCTAATCAAATCAAATTGAACCCTAACACAAAATCACTTTGAATCTTAACTCAATACAAACTTGAACCATAACTGTACCACTAAACCAAATATTACTCTAACACTAAACTAAATAGAACTATATCCCTAACCCTAATCTAGACTCCATCCTAAATTAAATTAAAACTTAACATATATACCAAATTGAGCCCAAATCCTAAATCAAATTAGATCTAAATCTTTAGGTCATGGAGAAACCTATTGAAAACATAGAAACAACCTACCTTGAAAAAAAAATTAAACATTAAACTAGATTGAACCCTAACCTTAAATCTAAATTCAATTACACATTAAACTATTTTGAAATCTAACCTTAACACTCAATCAAATTCTACCTTAACAACCTTCAATTGAGCCTTATACTAACTCCATCTTAGCAATTTTTAAATTAAACATCAACCTCAATTAGTGTCTTATCAAGTTATCACATTTCTAATTAATATGTCCTCATTACATATGTACCCTAGCTATAATTTAACTCTAATTATAATAATAGTATAAACCGTAACCCTAATGTTCACCTTAACTGAACCCTTATAAAACCCTAACAAAAGCCTAATTTGAACCCTAAAAGTGTAATCATAACCCTAACATTAGTCCTAACCTTAATCATAATTCAACCCTAACCATAATTCTAACCCTCACCTTAATAATACCCCTAATCCAAATCTTAATCATGATATATATAACCCTAATCCTAATCATAATCCTCATCTTAACCCTAAACGTAATCCTAACTGTATCCCTAATCCTAACCCTATCTCTAAACATGATATAAACCCTAACCATAATCATAAAATTGACCTTAAACCCTATCCCTAAATATAATCCTAAATGCTAAACCTTAATCCTAATCTTAATCATAAATATTAAACCCCAATAAATGTAAAAACATACGCTAACTAGGTAATCCTAACCATAAACCTAAATCCTAAATGTTAAACCCTAATCCTAACCATAATTACTAAACCCTAATCCTAAATGCTAAACCCTATTTATAAATCCTAAACCATAAATCATAAATCTTAAGTTAAACCATAATGCAAAATGGTAAAACCTCATCCTAAATACCATTAAACCCTAATACTAGATGCTAAACCCTAATCCTAACCCTATTCCTAATCCTAAACCCTAACCCTAACCCTAAACCCTAACAATAATATTGACTATGATAAACCCCTAACCCTTACTATAAGATCCTAACTGTAATCCTAATCTTAGAACCTAAACCCTAATCTTATTCAAAAATATGACTTTAAACATAATATTAAACATTAAGTAAACAATAACCCTAGTCAAAATCCTAATTGTTAACAACCTACCTTGAAAACCAAATTAAACATTAAACTAGATTGAACCCTATCCTTAACTCTAAATTGAATTACATATTAAACCATGTTGAACTCTAACCTTAACACAATCAAATTCAAACTTAACCCTAAACCTTCAATTGAGCCTTATACTAACCTCATTATAGTGGTTTTTAAATTAAAAATTAACCTCAATTAGTGTCTTATAAAGTTATCACATTTCTAATTAATATGTCCTCATGGCATATGTACCCTAACTATAATTTAATCCTAATTATATTCATAGTCTTAACCCTAACCCTAATATTTACCTTAACCAAACCCTAATATGAACCCTAACAAAAGTCTAATTTGAACCCTAACCAAAGTCTAATTTGAGCCCTAACTATGATGCACACGCTAATCTCTAACCATATCCCAATCCAAACAATAACCATGAACCCTAAGCATAATCATAACTCTAACCCTAAGAAAAACCCAAACCCTAACTCTAACTTTTTCTAAATTAAGAATGACCCTAAACCTAACAAAATCACTAATCTTAAATGTAAACCTAGCCCTAACACTAAGCATAATTCAAACCTTAACCCTAACCCTAAACCCTAACCAAGCTCTAATTCAAACTCTAATCCTAATTGTACTTATAACCTAAACCCTAATTATAATGATAATTCTAAGCCTTGCACTAACCATACCCCAAACCCAAACCCTAACAATGATATATACCCTAGAACCCTAATTATAATCCTAATTCTAAATGTAAACTCTAACCCTATGTCTAACCTGAATACTCACTCTAGCCCTAACCACGATGTAAACCCTAATTTTAACCATAATAGTGACCCTCACCCGAACCCTAACCATAATTATAACTTGAAATGTATTTGTATGCCAACCCCTAATCCAAACCATTATAAAAACATAGCCCTAAACATAATCTAAAACATAACCCTAACCATAACTATAACACTAACACTAATCCTAACCATAACCTTACCAATGATGTAAACCCTACCCCTTACCAAAATCTTAACCATAATCATAAACCCTAGACCTAACAATAATCATAACTCTAATTCTAAACATTAACTGTAACAACAATCATGACCTTAACCCAAACCATATTCCAAACTCTAACCCTAATCCGAAGTTTATCAATAATTCTAACCCTAAACATGATTGTACCCCAAACCCACTAATGATAATTCTAAGCCTTGCCCTAATCATACCACAAATCCTAACCCTAACCATGATGTATACCTAGGAACCCTAACCATAATCCTAAAAGTAATGCTAAACTCTATTTCTAAGCATAACCTAAACACTCAATTTAGTCCTAACTATGATGTAAACCCTAATTATATTAAATTCTATTTAATAAAAAATGTCATATAATTATATATTAATTTATTCAATGTCTTATGTGAGGCAACTCTACTAGCAAATATATAACCTATATATAAAATACCCCAAAAAATTCAAATTTTTATAATAACAACATCCTACAACCAAATAATAAAATTGGAATAACTATATCGTTTGGCCAACTACTATTCTTTTAACCCTAGATAAAGATTGATGTGACGTGTGTCCAGAATTATGGAAATCACTATCTCAAGAAGCTACATTTAACCCACTTTTGAAAGAAAAATAAAAAATGAAAATAAAATAGAATTCACATTTAATAAGTTACGTCGTACAAATTAAATGGGATATAAAATCATATAACGTCCCATAGAAAACTGTAGTGAAGTTTAAATCGGCTTGAAAGAACTTTACTTCTCTCGTGAGTTTAACTGAAATATCAAGAAAAGAAGAATGTTTTGGAGTGGCAAGAAAGAAACCAGGAAAGCTACTTTGGAATTTATGTATGTTTGATACTAATTAAAGGTTAACTAACAGCTGAAACATATTTAAATTGCACGGCCTATAAATAAAGTTACAATGCAATGCAATGCAAGCTCAAACACTTGATAAATTCACATCTAAAGTGAAAGGCCAGAAAAAATGGATAGTATGTTGCTTGTCATTCCATTCCTTCTCATCTTAACATGCAGGCAGCACTTTTTCTTCTTTTTGGAAGCTGCAACGCCTGTGTCTGGTCAGAGGATTTTCATTATCTTTTCTTTACTCATTTGATTTTTTTCGGTGATAAAGTTTTTTCACTATTGAATTTAATCATGTTTATATTTAATAAGGGATAAGATCAGGATTGTTTCTTATTTATTTTGACAGAAAGGATATTTATTAGTCTTTTGTTCTTAACCAAAGGAATATCAGTATTTGATTGTGGTCATGTTTTAAATTGTAAAATGAACTCTTTCAGGATATACAATATTTCATTAGTGTGTATTAAGTATATTGTTTTCTACTGATTTTGATGGAAATATATCTGTTAGTCTTTGATTTTCAATCATAAAAATGAACTCTTGGATGATATAAAATATTCTATTATCCATTATTATGTGTATATTCTCTATCTATAAGGACATTCATTAGTCTTTGACTCTCAACTAAAGAAATATCAGCATAAATTTGTGCGCTCATCTCAAATCATAAAAAAAAAGATGAATGATATAAAATACACAATTTATGTGCGAATTTTATATGTATATGTATGTGTGTGTGTGTAGAGAGAGAGGGAAAGACAGTGTGTCCTTCCTTGATTTTGATGAAAGAAAATCCATCAGTCTTTGGCTCTCAACCAAAGAAATATCAGCATACATTTGTGGTTCCATTTGAAATCATCTGAATATATTCTTGAATGATATAAAATATTTCATCAATATGTATATGTAAGTGATATAAAATATTCCATCACTACGTGTGAATGATGTAAAATACTTAATCATCCATACGTGTAAAAGGATATAAAATTCTCCATCAATATGTTGGTGTGAATGATATAAAATAATCCATCAATATGAACGTGTGACACACACATACTATCAATAGAATATTTTATATTATTCAAGAGTAAATTTTTACTATTTGAAAAATGCTGTTATTTCTTTGCTTGAGAATCAAAGACGAGTTGACATCATTTCTTCAAAATTAGTGAAGAAATATGTGTGTATGTATATATAACTTATATCTATTAACAGAATATATATTTTATTTTAACCAGTAAAATTATCTTCTAATAAATTAGACTGAATTATATTTATGAAAAAATTCTGAATTTCATATATAGATTATCTAAATTTAATTTTCTCTTTTCTGACCATTCATTAAAATGATGGATCTAATGAGAAAAAAAAACAATTACATAATCAAATCTAAATCCAAAAATATTAACTAATTTTTATTATGGACTGCAAAACATTTCTTGGTTTTAAATGGATTGTAATTGATTTTTTTCTCCCTTGTCAATTGTTTCAGAATACCCATATCCATTTATGACAGCTGATGCAGACAAAGCAATTGCAAGAACATATGATTATATAATCATTGGAGGAGGTGCAGCAGGGTGCCCTCTGGCAACAACCTTGTCACAGAATTTTTCTGTCCTAGTATTGGAGAGGGGAGGTTCACCCTATGGAAATCCTGATATTGAAGATGCCAGTCTTTTTGGAAAGGCCTTGGAAGAAACAAACAAATATACATCCATAGCACAGACATTTGTAAGTGAGGATGGAGTGCAGCTGGCCAGAGCCAGAGTTCTAGGAGGTGGAACTGCTATAAATGCTATGTTTTACAGCAGGGCCAGCTTGAAATACATTAGAAACATGGGTTGGGATGAAAAACTTGTTAATAAGTCATATGAATGGGTGGAGAAAGAAATTGCCTTCAAACCAGATAAGCTCTCCATATGGAGTTCTGCTTTCAGAGATGCCCTCTTGGAGGCTGGAGTGCTTCCTTTCAATGGGTATACTGTGGATCATGTTGAAGGTACAAAGATAAGTGCCTCTACCTTTGACAACAATGGAAAAAGACACACTGCTGCAGATTTTTTCAAGCATGCAAATCCCAATAATATAGTTGTTCTTCTCAATGCTACTGCTAGCAGAATCATCTTCCACTCGGTATCAGGTTAGTAATCATACAAGTCAATCAGAACATCTTTCTTGATCTTCATTAATCTTTGTTCTTGTTTTATATATTATAAATAACTTTGGAAGAAAACATTTCTTTAGATTTAAATCAGTTTTAAGACTGTGAAGAATCAGAGAATTTATTTAGATTTATATCAGTTTTGACCTCTTAAGACTATGAAGGATCTTGAGCCTTGCAAGTGTGCCCCATGTCCCATTGCCATGAAAAAATAAAATAAATTTTTTCTGTAACCCAAGGTATTGGTTAGAGAATAATAATAATTTGTTGCCTCAGATTCATTTAGCGATTCGTTTAGCTATGACCCATTTTTCACACTTTTCAAATTGATGGTGTCTTAGAATCAATGTGTTGGCAACATTCCCAAGTAAATAAGTACATTGATACCTAAACTGTAGCCCATCCATTATATATGAATATAACCAATTGAATAAACATACTGAACAGAAGCCCATACCTTAACTAGAGTATTGGTTATTACAAATTATTGAAACTTATGTTGTCAATTAACTTATATGGTGTATTATTAATTAGTTTGAAATAATGATCAAATTGTAAATCATTTATCTCATGAAATTAGAACTCATTATTTGTTCTAGTTACTGTTTTATCCAAATTATTTGATGTATATTTTAATTATTTAACTTATAATTTTGTATTGTTGTCTTCATTTCTTTGTGTCTATATTTGTTTGGTTTATATATTAAATTATTGGCAATATGGTGTAGGGAAGTTGAAATCTCGTGGAGTGGAATTTATGAACTCTGTTGATGGTCAATTATATCAAGTATTTCTCAATGAATCATCTTATTATAATGAGATAATCTTGTCAGCGGGAAGTCTAGGTAGCACTCAACTCCTCCTCCTAAGTGGAATCGGCCCCTATCATCATCTTGCACAACTTAATATTCCTTTATTGGTAGATTTGCCCTCAGTGGGTAAAGGGGTACAAGATAATCCTCGCTCAACCATAACCTTGGAGTCCCCTATACCAGTTAATATATCAAGTATACAAGTAGTAGCTATACTTAATGGATCCAAAATCTACATCGAGTCTAGCAGCAATATTAGTTTTGTAAATGAATCATTCATCCAATATACTGGAACTATTTTTGAGAAACTAGCATATCCCTTATCGAGGGGAGAGCTCAAACTACATAACATAGATCCTCGAGATAACCCCTTAGTTCGATATAACTATTATTCTCACCCTCTTGATCTAAATAGATGTGTACAAGGTGTAAATGTGATAGCCAAGCTCACCAAGACAAATTCTATTCAACATTTTGGATTTCATTCTAATGGCACCAACACACTTCATTTCATTGGTGAGCCACTTCCTGATACCAAAATATTTGACCACAAAGCCTTGGCCAAGTTCTGTATAGATACAATAAGCACAGTGTGGCACTTTCATGGAGGTTGTCAATTTGATTTTGTGGTCAACCAAAGATACTTGGTGAAAGGTGTTGATGGTCTAAGAATTGTAGACGGCTCAACATTCAAGTCTAGCCCGGGAACCAATCCACAAGCAACTACTATGATGCTTGGAAGGTATATATTATGCAACCATTTGAATGATCTTCCATTTTCTATTTTTTTGGGTTTATGTAACTATAATTAGAGATGGTATAAATTAGTTATTAACGACTACTTTATGTTTTGCAGGTATATTGGAATTAAAATTCTTCAAGAACGAAATATTTCAGCATAGATAGTAAAGCAAACCAACTCTAAATAGAATATAAAATTAAGGCTCAAATGCAAGACATATTTTTGAAATACTTTTGATTCTCAATATGACATTGCATGTAGTGACATTCATATATAAAAAAATTTATCTATTTGGTCTTTGGAGATTTGGTGATTCTTTATATAAACCAATGATGAAATAGAAAATTAAAATTGAAGGTTATTATTTTAGGATTTAAAAATATTTATAATTTTAATTTTTAAAAATTATTTTGTACTGATTGAAGCTAAGATATAAATATTAATTATTATAGAGAATGAGGTGGAAATAAATCTTGTCACTTATACAGTTAGAATAATTGAAACATGCATACAAATACTAGAGAGATTGAGATGCGAACAAATTCAAAAGTCTCTAATAACTCTTGTAGAAGTATAGGCCCGCATAGTGGTAATAAGATGCATATAGAGAACTTTAAAAATGGTATCAAAGATGTGAATTCATCTTGTTTAGATATGGTTGATCCTTAATATACAATTAGTAATGACCTAAATGATTCTACATACATATACTTTTTGGAAAGAAAATTTGAGCTACATACATTCAAATTAAATTGTTTTCAACTAATTTCAGTTAGCCATCATGAAACTTGATTCTTTGGACTCTAACATTATAAATCCATATGGGAGAATAAAATATTACCATAAAGGCATCAAATAATTAGGTTTGATAAAATCCTATATAATCTAAGGGGCTTTGATTAAACCTTATCAAAGGTGATATGATCAATCCACAATTCAAAACTATAAATATATAAGTGCTACCACATTTACACTTGCACTAAAATTGGAATTGCATTGTAATCAAATAAATGGGAAAAGTATTGTAATCAAATAAATGAGAAAATATAAAAGGAATACATAAATAAAATAAATGATCATACCCTACAAATAGGAAATCGAATTGAAAATATAAAAGAAACATGAGATAGTGGAGTGCAACCACATGACTAGAAAAAGAAACCATAGAAAAATATAATACTTCTAATCATCCATACTTTCAACATTATCCAAAACCATTAGTAGAACCCATGCCAACAACACATCCAAACTATAAACCACAATCACAATATCCTTATATGAAACATGTGTCAATTAAGAATATGTGCATATTAGAGACTCCCACTACATGAGAAATGTCAATATGAAAATAGATCAAGGCATGTAACAATTTTACAAATAAAAACTCAAACCAAGTTTTATCTAATTATACTCAAAACCATGTAGTGGAAAATAATAATCACAATAATCCACATGTAACAAAAACTACTACATACACCCTCATAACTAGTCACCATAACCCATCCCAAGTTATCCACACCAAACCATGTGAACAAAAGTAGTCACAGAATGAAAAAAGGAAACCTACAAATCATATCACATAACATATCCTTCTACCAACACCTCAAAGTTCTAAGTTGCACAAATTAATATTTTATTCACAAAATCCCAAAATCATTAATAACACCCAACTATTCAATCTATATAACATGTCCTTCTACCAAAACCTCAAAATTCTCAGTTGTACTAGAAAGTAATATTTTCTTCACAAAACATCATTTAGAAATCCTTATTAACACCCAACCAAACTATATATATGACCCACCCCCCCCCCCCCACAC